>BQNB010076458.1:0-31154 GCA_026074375.1 Tanacetum coccineum
AGTCAACTTCTGTCATCACGTTTTTTTACTTGTAATCTCTCTCGTTGATTTGTTTAGTAGGTTACACGTGTCCTCATCTTGCCGCTTGTTGCATTTACTATGCCAAGGGTATAGATACCCCTTTGCTTTTTACTGTTTCCTTTTTCTTCTTCTCTACCATTATCGCCATTGTTGAAAAAATTTCGAGTTTTTTATTTACTTTTCCATGTCAGTAACCGTTTGAAGAATCGTTACATCACCAGGTTAGGCTTTAACTTCTTTTCTTCAATAATGGGTACTATTGATAGTATGAAATCCATCTTAACCCTGTTTGCTTTAGATTCTTTGTGTGAGAAGTTTCATATTCCTGATGCTGTTCACCCTGAACTTCCTGGTCGTAATGATAGGATCCGTAATAATCCCACCGGTAAAATCGGTGTTTATAGCAAATTTTTTGATTTTTCCAATTATCGGATCCCCCTTTCTTAGTTCCTTATAGATATACTTGAATACTTTCAAATCAATTTGTCTCAGTTATCCGTTATTGCGTCCGCCACGGTCTCTCATTTCGAGATCTTGTGCCGCGTCCTTGGTTTTGTTCCGACCGTAGGTAATTTTCGTAGGTTTTATATCCATTCAAAAAATAAAGGTTGGATGTCCATTAGTAAACGTTCTGATAATGCTCCGGTTTGCTTCACCAGACCCCTAGATTCGTTAAAAAATTAGAACGACCATTTCTTCTGGGTTGGCGCCTCAGTCTTCCCCCTTGCCGTCCTGTGGCATAGTAATAAAACGTTAAGGAAAGATCCCCATCCCACACCCTCTGAATTTAATGCGGGCGTGTGTAATTACCTTGCTGACAATCCTGCTTCGTTCAGAAAGTTTCCGGAACCCTTCTTATGCTTTGTTGGCATAAGTCGGTATTATGATCTGGATGATAACTGTTATCCGACCTTCTTGACTAAGGATGATGAGGGTGGGTGTTCTTTGTTTACGTCCTTTAATTTTTCCTCATGTTAATGTGTCTGACTGTTTTCATTTTATGTAGAGATGGATTTGTTTGCATTTATTCGTCATGCGGATCCCACTAAGGTGCGGATAGGAGAAAGAGAGGTTGGTGAGGGAGAGGTTCAGTTGCTTGAATTGACCAGGGGCCGTGTTGTTCCGCTCGCTGGTGTCAATCAAGGAAATCAGAATGAGGTTTTTCCGGATGTTGATAACCAAAATGATGATGCTCAGGATGCTGGAAATGATCTGATTGGGGGAATGCCACTGATGATCAAGAAATTCCCGTTGATGCTGGTGTTATTCACATTGATGATGTTGTTCCGGCTACTGTTGCTGAAAAACCCAAAGTTCAAAAGAGAATGAGAAGGGCTGAGGGCACTAGTGGTTCTATCCATCATCCGAAGAAACTAACGGAAGACCACGACACCTCTGGCGATGTTGGTGCCAGCACAGGTGGAAAGTCCTTTGCTGCAATTCAAGAGTTGTTTGAATAGAGTACCTTGAATGTAGAGGTTGGTGTTACCACTGCGGCTATTGTGCCCTTTGTCACCTCTTCCGTGACCCCTATGCCGAAGCATGGGGACGGCGGGCCTACTGATTCTGTTTTCGTGGGCAATTTGTGGACTCAATGCCCTTCTAAGAGGTTTGTAATTTCCTCGGACTCTTCTCACCATTCTAGTACCAATGCTGCAGATGATGAAGTTACTTCTATTTTCAGGTCTTCCGTACCACCACCACCCTTAATGACTAAGGCCACTGCTACTACGGTCGTGGCCGACACTTCTTCTGCATTGGTGCGTAAGGCAAGTCATGAGCCAGTTCATCATACTCTTTTTTCCGATCCCGCTTCTATGGGTGAGGCCAACCAAGATGTTGCAGGTCCTTCTCATCCTGTCGGTACAGAGCTTTCTGCAGACTCGTTTTTGTGTCGCAAGACGTGGACTCAGAGACTCTTTACCAGAAATACATTCCTAAATGGAGTGTTAACAATGATTCTGCTCTTGATGATCCTGATATCTGCCGTGGTGTTATTGACCACCTGGCTCATCCTACTCTTTTTTTCTCAGCTCCGTAGTATGGACTATGAACAACTATTCATTGAATTTAATGTTGGAACGGCATGCCAAACATGCCTTAGCTCTAAGGTTAGGCTACGCAAAAGTCAGTACATAACCCGGACTTCATATAAGAGGGAATGAGTTTTATCACTTCTCCTCACAACGAGAAACTTAACGTTTACTCGCGTTCTATGAATGCTGTTCTAACAAGACTATCAATTGTTTATTAGCTCAAGAAAACAAGGAAAAGTGTACGCGTTCTTCAGTCGCTTACCTCCTTCCAGCAGTTAGACTAGAAGCTCCTCTAACAACTGTGTTTTTCAAAAAGATGATACACAATTTTTCAAAATTCTCGATGACAAATCATAATCTTTCAAAATTGTGGTGTTTCAACCTCCATCCTACCAATCCAACATATGTTATCAAAAGACACCAGATTTTTGTATCAAGTTGGTCCGGATTCTTCAGGGGGAGTATTTTCGAAAAACAAAGTTATTAAATGTTCTTGGAATACATCATCAACGACCAGAGTATCTTATGTATTCTAAAACAATATAAAATGGTATCCAAACCATTCATGCTGACCACTATATTCTCACGGAATTTTCAAGACATATTTTAATCACAAGTTAATTCAAAAAACTAAGTGCTTACTTTATTCTAAAAATAAGGAGAAAATGTAATTAAACTATGATCTATTCGAACTCAATATATTTTGTTGACGAAAACAGGTTTCTATGGTCTTCGATCTTAAACCCAAAAACATACTTAATTTTCATGACGAACTTAAAGTCATAAGCCGGCAAGAGTATAGGAATCAATCCTATCGAACGCAACACAGTAACCGGAGAGAATCTACCAAGGATGAATCCAAAGTTATAAATAGCATTCCTTAGTATTGATTGGAGATGAATGTCAATATGGGAATAATAGCGAAACCTTAAGGATTGAGTTTAACGACTGGAACAATACAACAAGAGTGTTAGAAATGACGTCCTGGCAAGCATTGAAGGCGTTGAAGAATGAAAAATTAAATCTGTATGGATAAAGGGTGAAAGAAAGAAGCCCCTCACACAACTAGCATAAACCGGTCAAAGACAGTCTGCTGTCAAATCACAATGTCTGATTGCTGACATTGAAGACGACGCAATCCATGGACCCAGTGATGCAATTCACAACCCTTCCCAGCAATTTCGGATTCTCGTCAACAGAAACTTGTCGTCATTTGGTCACGGAGATAACTACACGTTATCTTAGTTGACATCTCATTCTCCGAGAAACGAGTTGATATTGGAATAGGTGCAATATGCTCCAGCCTCCGAGTACTAAAACCAAAATGCAAATAATCGAGTCTCTAGAGCCAAGAGATCAATCATAGAAATCTCAGGTTAGGGACACATTCCGATATTCAAACACTTGGTTTTGAAGCATCATCTAAGAGTTCACAAGCTGTTATCAGAAGTCGCTACGCAGATATCATTGTGATAGTTTGCCAGAAACTCATCGCGAGTGCGAAATACAAATGCATTCGAGCAATGAAGAATTGAAAATCCTGTGCTTGAGGCCAACATCAAACAAGCTCTTGTAAGGTGACTTGCGAGATTCTATATGAATCAAATGTGACAACTGAGCTCGATTGGTTCGCCAGTACAATGAATTGACGGTTGATATTTTTAAAAAAAAATGACAAACTCTCGTATTGTGTTACAAAACTCTTTAACGAGGTGACACGATCGTATTGTGAATATTCAAATCAACTTTTCATCGTTTTATCACTAACGTGAACCCCAGGTCAAAACGGTGTATCGTACAACCTCAAGTCCCATTCAAATGCTCAATCTACGAATACATATATCTAGAAAGCCAAGATTTAAAGACAAAGACTTCCGCTAACTCTGATTTAAAGCTTTCAAAGATAATTCAAAAGTAATGAGCATTTGGTCCAAAGTACAGTAAGAATCGCAAGATGGACCAGACGATAAGACAATGACAAAGGCTCTCAAAGTCAAGATCGCAAAACAATTGAGGGAACACATGCATACAACAAAGACAAAGACCAAGAACACCTCGACAGCTTCAACACAAAAGCAATCTCACTGATCTCATGAAGGAGTGACTTCACATGAACTCACTTCGGGGGGGAGATTGTTAAACCACAATTTATTGAGTCAATAAATGGGAAAGCTTCGTCTTCCCGTGTTCAAGAGCCTCACCTTCGGGGAGTACGACATTTGTTAGCCCAATCTATATGAGTCGAACAAGGAAGTTCGGTCACTCATACAGATGAAGACTTTCGGTTCTTAAGATTAGTGTACATGTTGTTAATAGAATATTTTTTTTGTAAAATCCGGGAATCGGGCTCGATAGTTATCTAATATCGTAAATGTTCAGGGGTTGAGATCCCAAGCACAACCGAGCCCAGGGTCCTAGTTAAATATCTCCGCGCGTCACTTCTTAAGTATCGGGGGTATAGAAGAACTTTTTTCCACTAGTGGAAAAGTAAAGTTTTGTTTACAAAATATCTAAAATATCTTTTTCTTTTTCTCTCTCAACTCTCTCTTCTAGTTTCTCTCTCTGAAACAAACCACATCCATTCTCATTTCTAGTTTTGCGCTGATATTCATGAATCGCTGTATGAAGTTAAGTGTTACGGATCCTAACATATTGCGGTTTTTGGAGGGCTTGGCCGAGTGAGGAGGTGCTAGTCAGTCATAGACCTGTGATGCAAATCGAGACGGATGAGAACGAAAGTCAGGAGAAATCTTCTCCGACATAAGGGTAAAGCGTTCTCGAACAATCTTGTCGTACTTAACAGACATTTCATACTATACAGCGTCAGGGTCTACAAGCCCTCCATTCCTACCATGATATCCAAGAGATCCTCTTCGGATCGCTCCTCTGCAAGCCCTTTGCCCCACAGGCTTGAATAGCAAGGTTAAAGGGTTTGGACAGGCTTTGCTTATACTCATAGCTTTGAAGAAGAACGCATCGAACCACGAGCGAAAAGAAGACTTTTCTACACAATTCAAATTTCCTCCATGGCTATTGTCTTCCCCAAGTTTGACTGATATATCCAAAATGGATTTTTCATATTCATCTTGGGCTGTTTCTCGAGCATTGATCCTCTCGGCAAAGAACAGGAAGAGATGAGCAGAATCTTTCTAGCCAATATGTGGTCAGACCTCTCCTTGATCCTGAGGGTGATTGGCTCCCATTAATTCATTAGGAAAAAGTTCATTTGATTCCGATCCTCCAGCAATCGAAATTATGATGTGGCGGATGCCAGTCATCATCTTATCAATGTTCCTTAAATTGTCGGAACCGCTCAGACATGTCAAGATAAAGTCTAGAATTATGTTGATAAAGTTTTTGAGCGTCCATGAGCTGCCTAACAGTATCCTCACACACCCGCGCAGCGTCTTCTAGCGAGCCTTATTTATAAGTCAGTCTGAAGAAGTCTCAACCTCTCTAAGAATAATCAGATTTGAGGCCAAGGCCCACTCGTATGCCAGAGAAAACCAAGCACTCTCGAGGGCAGTGCAGTTGTCGAGAGCATTGACCTCTTATGTAAACGCGGAGGTGCAGATGGACCATTATTTTCGCCACAGGCCCACAGGGGGTGTCGTAATCAGACACCCTCCGAAGATGTTCGGCGATCCGGTAGCACATAGTAAGTTAGAGTTATGCTTAAATCTTATAATATACGTAATAAAAAAAATAAGTTCTAAAAACGATGGAAAATTACCAAAATTTACCCTAGCAGGTGACAAAGTGTTAAAAAGGAACAATCTTCAACAAAAAATATATAAATAATAAAGTTCGTATATAAACTTGGGAAGTATGATTCCCTGGTCGTTCTCCCCCGAACGATGTTAGAATAGGAACATTGTAAACCAACGTTTGGTGATGTTAGTACAATGATTGCATTGAAGAACAAAGATTGATTTAATATCTTACTTTTTAAAACATAAAAAAAAACAAAAAATTATTAACAATTAATACGAAGACAAATAACGGAAACCACACTTTTAACTATAAAACGCAAAACGGGACCCCTAAACGGAGGTTTCAAAACCCAAAAATTTCTAAAATAAACACCTATACTTATAAAAAGATTCTTTTGAAATGGACCTCTATTTGACTAAAAAGTGAAGTTTAAAGAAAACTAGAAACAAACAACGGATTTGAAATGAGCTTTAAAAGATATATATAAGGGGGGGGGGGGGGGGGGGGGGGTGGGGGAGGGGGCGGGGGGGTCACGAAAAAACGAGACAACAGAACAAAACCCGTTCTTTAAAAATCAAAATTTTGCAAATATTAAGACCCTAGCGAAAGCAAATAACCAAATTTTCCTATTAAACTTTATGATAAAAGAGAAATTTGCCTACAAAAAAGATTTATATTTTTTGTGAACTATTTTTTTTAATGATTCTTTTTAAATTTTAATAAGACATAAATGGTTTAAAAATACAAAACTATTCACTAATAAAAATTCTAGAAAAAATACGAAAATAGCTTATACTAATCTTAGTCAACCTATGAAAATAAGATTGAGAGATCACAGCTTAATGGAATTAAGTCTGCAATACAAGCGATTAATCAATTATAAGGCTTTATTTTAGGCTACAATAGTAAAGAAATTAAATTCTGTCAAGTCTAATGAAAAAGACCTAGGGCGCAGAGCTGTAGTGAGTGGGTGGTTGGCTGGTTCAACAACGGCACGCCTCGTGAGACATATTGTGGGGGTCCTACCTGGGTTCGGGGGGGGGGGGGGTGGTACATCTCTATATAAGGGGGGGGTGGGAGGGTGAGGTTTGTCCGTTAATACATCGGGGGATTTACCTGTATTATTTACATCCTAATCATAAAAAATTGTCGGAGGGGGGAGAGAGTATTGTCATATCCAATAACGCCATACCACCTAACATAATCATAACACAAAGTAGGAGAGTGCGGCCTTAACAAAAAATAAAAGGAGGTAAAATCTCCTAATTGTGTATTTTTGGGGAGAGGAGCGTAGGATGGGTGTTGTTAGTGATAGGTGTATGGAAAAGAATTTTTTAGTTAGGTGTAATTATATATAAGAGAGGGAGTGGGGGAATGATATGGGTTTTTGGAAGGGAGATTTGGCATGTTGTGGGGGGGTTTTATGGTAACGTAGTATTGGTTGTGGGGTGGGGTTAATAGTGGATTGAGAGTGTGGAAATGTATAATTGAAGAAGGGTAAAAGTAGAAGTGATGGGGGTAGGAGAATTAGGTGGAGGGTGGAGGGGATTGGGGGGTAGATTGAAAGGATTTGTGGGTGGGTTTGGGCAGAGGTATAGTAGATAATGTATGTAATTGGAAGGATTGTTGTTGGTATTAGTTGGGATGGGATTAAGGGAATAAAAATGAAGGTTATGACTAAGGCACTAGCTAACATATTACGAGTCGTGGCCGGACACTTCTTTTGCTTTGGTATAAGGGCAAGTCAGGACCAGTTACATCATACCTTTTTTTCCAATCCCGCTTCTATGGTGAGGCCAACCTAAGATGTTGCATTCCTTTCTCATCCTGTCGGTACAATAGCTGTTCTAGACTACTCATTTTTTGTGTTGCTAAAAACGTAAGCTTTCAGAGACTCTTTACAAAGACATACATTCCCTAAATAAATGTTTAACCATGATTCTGCTCTTGGATATCTTGTCGTGGTGTTAAATGACCACCTGCTTCCTCCTGCCTTCTTTTTTTCTCCAGCTGTCCGTAGTATAGGACTTATGAACAACTATTCATTGGAATTAATGTGGAACGCAGTGCCAACTTGGCCTTAACTATGAGGTTAGGCCACGGTTAGAGCATGAGCTCAGAGGTAGGAAAAAGTTTGAGGGGAAGTGTGCTATGCAGGTTAGCTGGTTGAAAGAGAGAGAGATGCGGAGATAGATGGTTTGAAGGCTTTGTTATCTCTCAAAGAAGCTGAGGTCGCGGAGGCGATTCGTCTTCGCGGTCAGGTTGCCACTTTTGAGGCCGCGAAGGCCGCTCGGGTCAGCGAGCTGGATGGTTTAAAGGAGTAGAATGCAGCGCTTGAGGGACAAGTTGCGGCTTTTGAGTCCGCGACCGTTATTAAAGATATTGTGCTTGCGTCCTCCAATGCTTAAATTGCTAAAATGACTCAGGATTTGTTAAACTTACAGATGTATTGTGATGATTTGAGTATCAAGGCTGCCTCCTTTGAGTCTGAAAAAGATAAACTGATTGATCAAGTGTCTACGCTGGAGGGTACATGCTCCGGGCTTCGCGATGAAGTGTCTGGTTATAAGCTTTTTAAGGAGCAGATTGAGGTGGTGCAAGATGAACATGTCAAAATGCTTAGTGATAAAGTGGCAGGTATTGTTCATCTTGATGAGGAATTCTATCCTAGTTTTTTGACTACTCTGGACGAAGGTGGATTCTTAGCCGCGGCCTTAGACTTGTGGTTATGAAATGCCTCCAATCTTCGGAGTATCTGGATGCTTTGGGAGGAGCCATCGGCCGTGCTATTGACAAGGGCATGCGGGATGGCTTGGCGGCCGGCATATATCATGGGAAATCCAGACGAGGCCTTGCTGAAGTTGCTGCTTATAACCCTGCCGCGGAGGCTAATTTTCTGCTGTGAATGCCCTCCGCCATCGACTTCCTCCTTCTTGCTCAGCCGGCCTCCCACAAAGATGCAAGCATGTCTGATCTTATGGACCTTCTTCGTTTGGAAGGTCCTGCGGCCGAGACCTCAAAGGCTAACCAATTGCAACCCTCTCCCGAGCAACTTATGCTTCCCATTCATCGTCCAGAGGATCACGTGGTTATTGGGGAGACTTTGTCATTTTCTCTGGATGTTATTCATGCCCGTGTTCAAAGGATCCGAGGAGATGCTGCGGCTCGTCGCCTATCCCTTTCTGATGCTATGGTCCCTTTGATTGAACCTTTTTCTGTTGAGAATTTGACTGGTGAAGCAAGTACTTTTAGGGTTCCGGCAACAGTTATGACTACCGCTTTATCAACTAATTTCATTCAGAATAGCTTCGTCCCCCTAATATCAGTGGCGGATTATGAAGTTTCTGGTGCGGAGCAGCCTACTGAAGTTCCCTCTCCTCCAAAGATTATGTTTGAGAATGAGGAGTTAGAGACTTAGAGTCTACGCCGGAGGCACGGAAAGTCTAATTAAGCCTTTTGCTAATTGTAACGTTTTTTTGTTGTGACACTATCATTGCACCCGACTTTCGGCAAGTAGTTAACCCCTTTGTAGCATATCTTGTACTTAAACAATGTTTATTAACTTGTATTACCGATTGTTAATAATACATCTAACAGTTTGTGGTTTATGTTAGCTATTCCTTTCGTGTTGACTAATCTGCAACATCGTTGTATAACAGTTAAAAATTTTCGTCTTGTTAATATTTTTGTGTTGCTATCTTTTCATACCGATGTTATACGTTTGCAGTGATAGTCTTAATTAAATATTTGTGGGTTATTCTTTTGGTACTAGGCTTGCAAACCTTTTATGTACATGAGTTAATTGTTAGGCTACTCATACTTGTATTATGCGAAATAATAGCTTGTATTCATAGGGTCGTGCCCCTTTGCGTGCGCGTCTACCAATCATACAATATACACATAACTTTGCAAAGTAAAAGAAGAAATAAAGTTTTAAATAACTTGTGAAGGTAGCTAGGCTTCACATTTCATTCATTAATTTAAATAAAAGACATTATATGAAAAAAAAATTTTTTTCAAAATACTAACTGCCACTAAGTTTCTCCGCTGCAGAAACTTGTATGGGAAAGCTGCTATAACCATTCATGCACGAACATTTTTTGATGGCTGCGTGACGTCTAAAAAGTCCAGCAGAAGAGCTTTCCGTTGCGTCCCTGAGTTGTATGCTCCTTTGCCCAGTGCTTCCGTGACTTCGTACGGTCCTTCCTACTTAGGGCTAAGCTTTTTGCTATCTTTTACGTGGTTGGCATCATTGTTCCGGTACACAAGGTCTCCTGGTGTGAAGCTTGTGTTGCGAACTTTGGAGTTGTAATATTTTTCCATCTTTGCCTTGCTTCGTGCTTCACGGATTGCTGCTTGCTCCCTTCTTTCTTCCAAAAGATCAAGATTGATTTCCAAAGCTTCATCATTCCACACCATGTCTATTTCCGTTGTCCTCAAGGTAGGCATGCCAATTTCTGCTGGAATTACTGCTTCCATTTCGTATGTGAGTGAGAACGGCGTGTATCCATTGCTTGACTCTATCATTGTGCGATGTGCCCATAAGACATGTGGGATTTCTTCAATCTAATCCTTGCTTCTTTCGTCCAGCCGTGCCTTTATTCCTTCCCCCAAGCTTCTGTTTGCTCTCTCCACCAAGCCATTGGCTTGTGGATGTTTGACGGAGGCAAAACGCTGACGGATGCATAGCTTTTCACACCAATCTTTAAATAGGTTGTCCATGAACTGCTTTCCATTATTAGATATTATTTCCCCTGGTAGCCCGAACCTACAGACAATGTTATCCCACATAAACTTTTTGATATGATTACCCGTTATTGTTGCGACGGGTTTTGCTTCAATCTACTTTGTGAAATAACCATTTGCTACTATTAGGAATTTGACTTTGCCAGGTCCTTCCGGGAAAGGTCCGGCTATGTCAATCCCCCATTTGTAAAATTGCCACGGGGACATGATGGGAGTCAGTTTTTGTTACGAGTTTCTTGGCACGGGGCGGTAAACCTGGCAATCTTGATATTCTTGAATTATTTTTCTTGCATCCGCATGCATTGTTGACCAGTAATATCCTGTTCGTATTTCCTTTGCTACCACGGATCTTGTTTCGGCATGCATACTGCAAGACCCCTCATGGATTTCTCTCAAGACATAATTTGTTTGTAGTGTCCCCACACATCGTAACCACAGTCCAAGATATGATTTCTTGTATAACACCCCGTTAATTACAGCGTACCGTCCTGACTTGCGTCGTATGGCCCTTGCCTTTTCCTTTTCCACAGGAAGTGTTTCTTCTGTGAGGTAATTATAGATTGGAGTCATCCATGTGTCTCCTTCTTCCTCAACAATTGCTAACACTTCTACTTCATTTATGGATTTCTATTTGAGTTGTTCGACAAGCACTTGTTTTGTTAGGTGAGTGAAACTGGTAGATGTAATTTTGCTTAGGGCATCAGCCTTTTTGTTTTCACTTCTGGGCACCTGTTTAATTGAATACTTTTTGAAGTTGCTAGCGAGTGCTTTAACTTTCTCCAGGTACTGTACCATGCCTGACTCTTTTGCTGTGTAAGATCCGTTTACCTGATTGGCCACTAAACAGGAGTCCACGTTCGTTTGGAGATTTTTACACCCATTTGCTCTACAATTTTTAGATCGGCTATCAAGACTTCGTATTCGGCTTCGTTGTTGATGAGGTGTCATTTTATACACTATTTTGGGGTCATTTAACCCTTTAAATCATGCAAAAATTCCCATATTATGTGCTTAATCGTTTGTTTTTAGCACTTGGATGTCATTTGGAGGAAATACACGTGACTTGGGCTCATTTGGAGAAGAAACGGACAAGATTACGGACCTACACCAAATCCATGAAGAAGTATTGTTTACAGAGCGAGGAGACGGCGTCGCAGGCATAAAGCGACGCCGTCGTGATCTATCTAGTGACGGAGTCAGAGATCTAGTGACGGCGTCAGGACGTGGCCGACTTAAAGAGGATCTGGAATCATCCACGTCGCGACGGCGTCAGGACTACAATGCGACACCGTCGCAGCGATATCTCTATATATACAAAACCGATTTTAGAGTTTTATGTGTGTAACTTTGTATCTAGTCTTTGTAGCAGCTTTGTAGGTCGTTTTTAGGGCCTCAGAACCCTATTGTACTACCTTCAATCCATGTTTTAATCAAGTAAGGTTATTTATCATTAATCATTCAATATGTCTATGTGTTGTTTGATTGATTTATTCTCTTGCTTTCCTTATACCATGCGAGGCTAAACCCTCCTTTGTATTTGCTTATGATTGCATGAAAGTCAGATTGTAGATCCTATTAATATTGCTTCTTGTTGATGAATGTACGCGTTAGGCTTTAGAAAACTAGCTTTTGTCTGTATCGCTGTAAACACGTCTAGGGAAACGCGAGTGCGTAGAAAGGATACCATCGGGTAACAGTCTTCATACTACCTTACCCCCTTATATGGTTGATCCCTTTTAAGGTATTTCACATGCATTTAATATACTCTTAGGGGCCTTGTAATAGTCTGGATACTACCTTACTTGTGCGTTGCCTTAACGAAATATTAAATAGACGGCGGGTTCGTGTAATCCGTTCATGACCTAGGAAATACTTACACAGATCATCACAAGTGTGACAAGGCAACATGATTAGGAGAAGCAATCTGATAAGTAATGCATGATTAAGTAAATACATTTAATTATCATAAAGTTATCACCAATAGATTAGATATTAGTTAATAGTTAAACAAACCAACCTCTCAAACCATAGATTTAATTGCTTTCTATAAAATATAAAAACATAAAAAATAATCTTCTCTCAACCCCTAGAATTCTGTTAGACCGTGATCAAGCCTTCCCAACCTATTCCCCTAAAGAACGATAACAACCCCCGAGTCTTACCTATACTACTACTACAACGGTTAGGTACTCTGCCTAGGGAGTTGTAAAACTTCTTGTTGAAGTCCTACGACGACCGCATCAAGTTTTTGGCGCCGCTGCGTGGGGAATAGTTAGGTTTTGATCATAGTTTAACTTAGTTCTACTCGCTTGAATCCTTTCAAGTAAGACTTTAATTACCACTATATATGATACGGATATACCAATGTCCCTTCTTCTCATTGAGCCGGTTCTCACACACATTGACAGTTGGTGGTACTGATATGATTACGCGTGACTTCATACACTGTTGGAGTAGATGAAGGATTCGCATTCCAGGACTCGTCTTATATTCATTGAGTCCCTCTCCTCGTCACAGGCCATTATTGACGCAGAGTATCTACAGCCAACTATCACAGACCTTCTCATAGAGCATAAGTGAATTTTGTTTCTTCCGGACTCGTAAGTATCAGGCCAGCTCTGGAACCATATACACAGGATGATTAGTCCGTGAATAGTGTCCATGGGTCTGGAGGTTCTTCCTTATCTTTCGTGGTCGTGACCGGGGAGTCATCTTCTGGGTGTTCTACTATGAAGTCTGCTAAGATTCGCCCCTTTACTGATGTTCTTGGCCTATATTGTATGTCATACCCCTCAGCTCGATGCTTCACTTTTGCAGTCTCCCCATGATTTCTGGTTTAGATAGTACCTGCTTGATTGGCTGGTTCGTGATGACAATGATTGTATGTGCCTAAAAGTATCTTTTTAGCCGTTTGCTTGCACGCACTAAAGCTAGTACCAATTTTTTTACTGGTGTATACTTTATCTCAGGACCTTGCAGGGCACGGCTAACAAAGTAGATTGGCATTTGCCTCGCCTCCCTTTCGATCATTAATAATGCACTTACGGCTTCTTGTGTAGCCGCAAGGTATACAATCAGTTCCTCTGTTTCCATAGGTGTGGTTAGTGTTGGTAGTTCTGCTATTAGCTTTTTCAACTTTCGTAGTCCATTGGAAATCACTTTTCTTCATGCACTTCTTCAAAGTTTTGAAAAATGGCAATGACTTTTCTGCTGACTTGGACATGAATCTGTTTAGGCTTGTTAACTTTCCGTTCAGCTTATAAACGTCTTTTATATATTTTGGGGACGGGAGGCTTAAAACGGCTTCCACCTTGTCCAGACATACTTTAATTCCTTTGGTGTTCACCTTGTAACCTAAGAACATGTCTTCCTCCACCCCGAAGGTTCATTTTTTGGGATTCAGCTTCATGTTTATCTCTCTTAGAGTCCTGAACGTTTCTTCGATATCCCTCATTATCTCTTGTTCCGTACGACTCTTGATCACCAAATCGTCCACATACACTTCCAAATTCCTACCAATTTGTTTCTGGAAAGCTTTATCCACTAATCGTTGGTATGTTGCCCCGACATTCTTCAATCCGAAAGGCATCTTCGAGTAGCAAAATATTCCTTGGCTAGTAATGAATGCTGTTTTCTCTTCATCCTCCTTTGCCATTTTGATTTGGTGATAACCTTTATATGCATCTAGGAAACATTTAAAGGGATATCCACAGAGGGATTCTACTTTCTAATCTATTTCTGGAAGTGGATACCCGTCCTTAGGACATGACTTGTTTAGGTCTTTGAAATCTATATACATCCGCCAGCTGTTATCATGCTTTTTAACCATTACCAGGTTTGACAACCAGTTGTAGTAATGGACTTCTTTCATTATGCCAGCCTCTACAAGTTTTCCTACTTCATATTGTATTGCATTATTCCTTTCTGCTGCTTGGCTTCTTTTCTTTTGTCTAACTGGAAGGCATCCTTCTTGGACATTCAGGCGATGTTTCGCTAAGTGTCGCAGAACCCCCATCATGTCCTCAGGTTTCCAAGCGAATATGTCTAGGTTTGGCTTGAGTAATTCGCACAATGCCTTCCGCCCTTCCTCTATTAGAGTGGAGCCTATTGCAATTGTTTGCTTTGGGTACTCTAGATGAATTGCCACCTTGATTCTTTCTTCCGCTGCCTGAATGATGTTGGAAGGCCGTGCTTTCGGTCCGGAGACCATCGTGCATTCGAGTGGAATTATCTTGCTGCTATGCAGAGTAAGTATTCCTCCTGGAACTGGGAGTTTTAGCATTTCATAAGCTGTTGATGGGACTGTTTGAATTTTTCTCACCCCGGCCTTCCTATGATCCCATTGTACGGAGATGGTGATCTTACTACCACAAAATTCATCTACGTAGAGGTTGAATGCTCCGCATCCCTTATTTTTACTGGTAACAGTATTTGTCCCATTGGCCATATGATCTCTCCACTGAAACTAATGAGGGATGCGCTAGCCGGAACCATTTAGTCTTTTACTTCCGGACGGAGCCTGTTGAAGCAATGTTCGTACAGTATTTTTGAAGCTGATCCTTCATCCACATATATGCGGTGTATGAAGTAACCTCCTATCTCTGCCTCAATGATCATAGGGTCTTCCGTTCCGTCCTCATCCCCTAAGGGTAGGAACGAAATTTCTAGATCAAGGGAGAAACTCTGTGTAATCCTTTACCTGGCCACCTTTTGCTATAGTTGGACCATCAGTATTGCCATAACCTTTTCTTTTCCAGACGTTTATCCCTTTTTTTCCGCTTTTGGCTAATCCTTTCCACCTCCTTGCTTTAGCTCCTTGATTAAGTGTGAAAGCTTTCCGGCTTTGATCAACTCTTTGATTTGTCTTTTTAGATGCATGCACTCATCGGTGTTATGTCCCACTTCCTCATGGAATTCACATAATTTGTTGCTGTTTCTTTTCTCCACGGGCATGGCGTTGTCATTGGTGGCGGAGTTTTAAATTTTCCTTTATCTAAAGCTAAAATTTATTTTTAGGATTTTGTAAGGAGTGTGAACTTTTCACGCCTTCGCTCTGATCTCTGCTGATTTCTAAAATCTCCCCTTCTGTCAAACTTTTGTTTTCTCCCAGCTTCTTGTTGCTTCCATGCCGAAAGTGTTTTCTTCCGTGCTTGGTTGGAAGCTGCCACCTATCCCCTGAGGAACGCTGTGGTTACTTTCATTATTTCATCTACTGATTTTGGGATGTTGTCATGCAGACGTTTGATGAGCTCGGGGTTGGTGATTCTGTATATGAATCCGGAGATTCTCATGCATTCTGGGGCTCCTTTAACATGCCTACTCTCAGTTTTAAATCTTTGTTCGAAATCTTCTATGGATTCTCCTTCTCTTTGCTTTATGTGGTGGATCTCTATCGGATCCTTGATACATTTCTTTTGCTGAAGATAATTTGTTAGGAATGCCTTCTTTAAGTCATTATAGATGTCTATGGATTCTGGAGGTAGGTCGTCAAACCATACCCTAGCGGATCCAGTTAGTGTAGAATTAAATGTGTGGCACCATGTCGGCATTGCCCAACGTTCCACCTTTGCAGCAGCCTGAAAGATTTTTAGGTGATCTTCTGGATCATCGCTTTCGTCATACATTTTCACATTACTTGGCATCCGAATCTTTTTTGGCAACTCAAAATAATGGATACGGGGTGTGAAGGGATCTGTTTCCTCATACACCCATGGTTATGATAAGTCGTCCTCTTTAATGCTTGATTTTTTGCTTTTACGATTTTGACTTCTAGTGTTCGCCCCCGCTATCTTCGCTTTCGGAGAGCATTTCTGTTCTTCGTGAACTAGTTTCATTGTGGTGACGTTTTCTGGGAGCATATTCCGTTCTTTTCGAGCGAGAACTCTGGTAACGGCTTTTCGAGTGTGCGGACACACTCTTTCCTTTACCTCCCAGCCTATTAATACTCCTCCGTCTCTTCTTCCCCTTTCTCCCAGCCTGTACTTAGGCGACTCTGACGTGTCACGTCTTATCCTGGAGAAGACGCTGGTACGCTCGGGACTTTCGGACATGCTACGGTAATGCCTGGAATTTCGTCCTCTTCGGTGCTCCACTCTTACGTTTGGTGTTCTGGATTCGGAGTGTTGGGAACACCCTTAAAAGTTAAGACGGGCCTTCACTTCTTTCAATTTTTCCTGCTGCACTTTTTTTTGGTGAACTTTTTCAGCTACTATTGGTAACAACTAATGATAATTCTTGTCGCAGTACTCCCGAAGGGCTGCGTCTGACGCGGGCCTATATGGGTTTTTTAAGATTTGCTCATTCCCTTTTCCCACTGCGTTTCGCACGGCGGACGTGGTTGGGGTAGGAATGAGGTTTGCTGGTTCGCTCATGGTGAGTATTTTGAGAAACGCAGTTGTGTACTGGTTCCATGGATGGCGCCAACTTGTTAGTACAAAATATGTGACGGGGTATGAGATGGGCTTAGATCGCTCGTTGGGCTGGACCTTCAAGCCCTCCTCAAGCTAGATCTTGTACTAAACAAAGTGATTGAGATGATTTCCTGCAAAAATAAAAGTAAACCGTTAGCCTTCCGTCCCCGTTACGTGATTAGGAACAACGTAAATCCGGATTAAGGTCAAATGATTACTTTTCCTTGTTGGTATGTTGAAAGTATGATCATACTAGGTTTAGAAAGAAGTCTCGGCCTTGGCTAGAGGCGTTTGATAAAAGATTTAAGTTGGCGTTTTATAGAAAAACGGGAGGATTCTTTTTTGCTCCTCTTTAAGTCTAAACCTCATTTGGAGTGTTCCAAAATGCTCAATTACCATGTACATACCTTTATTGAAGTTTCTACATGTGTCGGGCAAGAGGAAAGCCGACAATTGCTAAATCCGCAAAACGGATTTCGCGTGTGACGCGCTGGCCACGTGCTGGCGCGTGCCCAGCGCGCCAGATGTTGAAATCCGGTTTTGCGGATTTAAGCTACCGTTTTTGATTTTACATTTTGCAAACGTTTATTTGTCATCGTTAACCGTTAGCCTTACCGTGGGGACGGACCCCACGATTAGACTCCGGCGTGAGAGTAAGAAATCATGTTGTCAGAAGTATGTATGTGTATCTGGAGGAGTGAGAAATTGTACCTTTTGGTGTGTCAAAGGACTCCTTTTATAGGGGAGTCTAGTGCTAGGGTTTTCTAGTATTTCGCCTATAATTGTAGTGGCTGGAGTGGGACCTCTGTCGGGCAAGGGTCCGCGGTTATCGTGACTGCAAATGCATATTGCCTTCCGCGGACGTTAGTTAATCCGTGAATGGCCTGCGAAAGCGGTCTGTGGCCGATCCGCGTCCGCCTTGTTGTGTCCGGGCCGTGGCCAGTGTGGTTCTAGGCTTAGCTCCGGCCCGTTATGCTTATTATTATTTAGTTGGGCCGTGACCTAGATGTAATGGTACGGCCCAGGCCCAAAAGCCTGTCGTACCCATTATACGTCATCATACTCCTAGACTTTATATTTTAGAAAAACAACATATATGTTGTTTAAAAATACAACATATATATTACACAAGAGTATTAATATGAAAATGAAAGCACGAAGACACATAATTTTTTCAATGTTGTTATGTGCTATTAAATACACATAATGTCTAGAACAAGATAACTAAAATTGCAGTTAAACAAAGTCAAATCTTTGTGCAACAAAAATCTATACAAATATCAATCGATATTAACACATAATGAAAAAAATTATGTAAAACTCATGCGTGCATGGGTATTATAACTATTTAAGTAGTAAAAAGTTAATATAATTTTATCTTACCGGAAAATTGCCTTTTTTTATAAAATAAATTAAATGTTACAAAATCATGAATTTATGAAATGTGACAATATTTAACTTCAAAACAAAATTATGTAAATATTATTATCCGTTATACCATATGCTTAGATTGTGTGTGCGCACGGGTTAATGTAATTGGTTTGTTGATTAAAAGTTAAGATATAACTATTCCGAATAATAATATTGACAGTAAAAAGAGTCTCAAATTCGAATGAAAAGAATTGAAGTGAGTTTACATTAATTTACACGGAGCAAAGTAAAAATAACATAATAAAACATATAAACATTAGATGTTTTTAAAAAGGTATATAATCTATTTCAAATCGCAATAACGAAAATATTACATTTCAAATTCTCAATGACAGTTTTATATTTTATTTAGTTATATTAATTTAGTATTGAGGTTCTTGTTTTTTTGGTGTTTTAATGAATGGTTATTGTGATGTTTTTTGTGTGCAAATTCATTATGAAGCTTTGATTAGATTGAAGATTGGCACATTTTGATTGTAAGTTTTATAACCTTTTTGGTTTTTTCTCCACATGGTTACGGCTTGATTTAATTAGATTAGTTGTGTTATTGTGAGTTCCAAAACCATTAATTGAATCGGTTATTCGAACAATACCACATTACCATGTTGTCCTTATGTTGCGGTTGCAGGAATGGGTTTTTGATGTTTGTTTAGATGTATAGTATTGTTAAGACCCAATTTATTATGCCACATGCGACTTTAGCGTACATAATGGTGTGGTTTCAAGGCATGATATGAGGGATTTTGTTAATTCTATTTAAAATTAGTTGGTGCTGATGAATTTCCACCTAATTCATAGCTGTTGAACCATGGTGTATAACCGGGGGTAAAGTTACATGTTTCTCCTTTCTAGTTAAACAGGAAAGCATTAAAGACCTTAACGCATCTCAACAATACGATACCAATATTCAGCCCTCAACAGGTTTGTTCTCCTTTACATACATTGATTCATTTTCTTTATGCTGAAAGAACTTTAGGAAAATGGCTTAGAAGATAGCGTAATGACAGTGGATGAGATACGCACAAGGGATGAATCCCGAGGAACAAGTAAATGGTAAAATGCAATAAGTTTGGCCACTGGACAATTCAATTATGTGTCGATAAGAACCTATGGACCAATTATATCACCACAATCTATAATTTATAGGATTTTATTAGATTAATAATACCATTGGGTTGGACCGATTCAACATATAGGTCACACTTGAAGAAATGAATATTAGACCTGTGAAAACTTATTCATGAACGATCTTGGAAACCTTGATCAAAATACAAAGACTATGCGGAAACTAATCTTTATATATAAGAAGAACAATAGAAATAAACCAAACGTTGTAGCCTCAATTTATTAATACAGTTACTCTGAACAGTAACAATGTTTACAACCTTGAAGCTTAACTAAGTATGAGAGAAATATGTATAGAGAATGTGTGTATCAAAGTGATCATTATCTCTACATCCTAGGACCTCCTTTTATAGTCCAAGGGGTCCTAGGTGGTTACAATATAATAAATACCTGCCTAAGTATTTTACATCAATATAATTAATCATTTCCTAAATAAACTTGTAACCTCCTAATCATACTGAATGTCGTTTAATACTTTCCATAAGACCAGGACTTTCCAAAAGACCAGGAAGACTAAATCTTACTACCAGCAGGAACTGTGTACTACCAGTAGGAACTTTGTACTGCCAGTAGGAACAGTAGGAACTAGAAATTCATAATTCCTAACAATCCTCCCCTAAACTTGAATTTGACTTGGTTAACTTCAAGTTTCTAACAAGATCTGCATTTGTGAGCTTGAGGATGTAATCATGATCTTGATCTCTGATCTGCTTGATCTTTCTTGGACATATACCAAAGACTTTGAAGATGGAAGTATAAGCTACTTGAAATATTGAATGAAAGCATATGATACTTAACTTGAGTAGAAACATTGTTCAAATAGATCAACCTTTATAACATCATTATGAAAATCAAATCTTGGACTAAAAAACAAGACAACCACAGCTACAGAATGGGTTTTGAGGACCTTTAACCAGTAGCCCATTCACTCTTTTGGCTAGTCATTCCATTGGCACCCAAAACAGGGGAATGATCCATGGAGACTGAACCCAATTTTCCCACTTTTTAGAACATGAATCATAGGGAAAGTGGAAGAACTATAAGACTTTTGGCAAGTCATATACAAGTCCAAAAACGAATGTTGATATTTCTTTAAACCTGTTACCGTTTTGCTCAGGACTAGCCACTCTTTATTGTTATAACAATGTGAGTTGATAACCTTACAATGTTAAGGCAAAATGACAGCTATCAACGGATTTGTTTAAGCTTTACAAAAGGCCTTTTGCGTTTGGACTAGCCCAATCCTTTGGTTCCCAATAATTCATTATCCATGGGTAGATTGATGACCAATTTAACGTCTCCAGCAAAAGAAGCAACGGGTGAGTTGTAAATACCTATAGTATTTTGAGCAACCTATTAAAAGCTATTCACTTCGTTCTAGTCTTTGAGACCTGGAATTGAGAACCATTTGTGGGTGATTCACATCAAAAAAAACCATTTTATCACTGAAAACCGTCTATGATCATTCCTAACAAAAACGAATTTGCTCTTAAAATCCAAAAGTATATTTTTTCTAATGAAAAACATTTCATTACATTAAAAAATACTTTTGCTTATTCACAAAAAGACAACCATAATTTCTGTTAAGATCAACTGTAACATCTTAGAGCCCCCTCCCCCCTCAAATAGAGCTAAGAATTCGCCATTCCCTAATTTGCCCTCCCCTCAAAATGATAATAAACTTTTGTGTAAATAACAAACACCGAAATCACAATGAGAATATAGAGGGACAATCAGAACTCCCACAGTTGGATTTGAACTAGGATGATATCACTTATTGGGCTAGGTAATTTTTATTTTTTTATTTTTTATAACACAATTCAATAAGCAACCATCATTTAATGAATATGCCCCGCAGAAGAAAATTAAGTGCCATTGAAAGTCCCAAGCCAAAACAGTTTGAAATCGTCCTATAAGCATCTACATAAGCAATATCTAGTTAAAGTCTTGATGCATTTATTTTAATTGGAAACATGGCTAAGACTACTTGTTCTTGATTTCCAGACCGCAACTAGCTCAGGCCTAAACAAGAATTAACGCCTGGTCTTTGTGCCTAAGCAGTATGAACCCTTTATCCTTAAACAGAATTAACACTCCTAATGACATATCTGTTGTAATTAGGAGTTATCCTTTTGAAAGAGCTTTTAAGTGAATTAACATATACACGGCCAGATATATAGTGAGCAGTGCGTGGTGAACTATTAACTTTATAGAGTTTTGGGTAAGAAAATCACCATAGTATTTTGATGATTTACCCTCCTTGAGTTGTTCCACACTGGTGTAACCTGTTTTTGATCATTAACCTTTCTTTTATTTTTACAGGTATAATGCAAATGACTAAATCTACCACACACATAGCAAGCCTTATTGTTAAACTCTAAATTTTCACCCAATTTTTGAGTCATCATACCATTATCAACTTACTTTTATTAACCACTAGGACGTTTATTTTTTTTCTCCTTGGTTATCTGCTTTCCTAACACTTTCATTCCTAGCACAAACAGATTTAGGAAAGAACTCAGGTGATTTAGCACTTAAGTTGGACTTACAAGGGGCATATTTACTAGTCTTGGGTTTAATTATAACATGTTTAGGCATAGACTCAAGTGATTCTACACTAGAGTTGGACTCACAAGAGTCAAGGTCACTGGTTTTGGGTTCAGAATCACTAGTGTGGGTCTGTTTGGGTCCATAGGTCATTTGTGATTCATCAAGGTCAGTGGGATCTGATAGAGGAATGTAGTTACTTGAAAAAGGTGGGGGGACTGCTTTCATTCTATCAGTTATTGACAAACCCTTGTTATAGAGAGGTGTGCCTTCCACATCTTCAAGAGTAGGGGTAAATACACTAAATTCAGAGTCATCCTATCCTAACTCATTTTCCCCTATATATTTGTCAAACCCCAAGCCACTTTTAGTCCTTATAGTCATTGAGCTATCAATTAGTTTTACAAGATTTTTGGAATAACTTGTCCATTTAGCATTGATGGCTCTTTCATTTTCTAGCTTAGCCTGTAAGTCCTGTTTTTCCAAACTCATCTCAGCATTCACTTTTTCAGAATATTTCAATAGATTAGTTGTATTTTCTAATTCACTAGACAATACCCTAATCTTTTCTTCAAAGACCAATTGATTATTCTGAAGGATCTTTTTCTGTTTTTCCACAGTTTTAAGGGAACTTTTATATGCCTGGACTAGTATATAATTTTCATTATATTGTTCCATTTTAAATCATAAAACCGTTTTTTTTGAAGTTCATCATATAGATTTTTAAGATTTATCAAATGAACAACTAGTTTTACCAAATTAATTATGTAATAACATAGCTTTTTCTTTAGTTTTAGCATTAAATTCTCTAACTTCAGTTTCTGTCATATAAGTTACCTCCTTGTCAGGAGTTGAAGTTGTGCAAGCCATGTCTTCTTCAGCAACACAAATGTAGAGATCTTGTTCTTCTTAATCAAAGCTTCTCAACGAGGCTCTGATACCAATTGTGAAAACTTATTCATGAACGATCTTGGAAACCTTGATCAAAATACAAAGACTATGTGGAAACTAATCTTTATATGTAAAAAGAACAATAGAAATAAACCAAACGTTCTAGCTCAATATATTAATTACGGTTACTTCTGAACAGTAACAGTTTACAACCATAAAGCTTTATCTAATAATGAGAATAAATAATGTGTAGAAGACTGTGTGTATCAAAGTTATCATTATCTCTACACACTAGGGCCTTCCTTTATTAGTCCAAGGGGTCCTAGGTGGTTACAATATAATAAATACCTGCCTAAGTATTTTACATCAATATAATTAATCATTTCCTAAATAAACTTGTAACCTCCTAATCATTCTGAATGTACAATTCAATTATGTGTCGATAAGAACCTATGGACCAATTATATCACCACAATCTATATTCTATAGGATTTTATTGGATTTATAATACCATTGGGTTGGACCGATTCAACATATAGGTCATACTTGAAGAAATGAATATTAGACCAGTGGCTTAACCAGCTCTACTATTAGCCGAAGATATAACCTCATCCAAAGTGGAAATGTGTAAGTATGTTAAAAATGGGTAATTAGTTAAAGGGATGTTTGGATTAGCATTATAAAGTGTTTGATAGACAAATTAGATGGTCAATAGTTTACTGAGTTATTGTGTTGCTGTGAGTTTTGGAAATTATTATGGTATATTTAAGTTGTCATTATCTTTTGCCGCCACACAAGTTATTTGTGAGCGAATTAGTATGGTGAGGGAATTTGGGATTTAGGAATTGATCAAGGAAAGTGAAGCAAAATGTTTGCCAGATCAGCTTGCTATCTGCTTATCAGAAACTGCTTACATCACCTTTGCTTCGCCTATAAGTGATAGTTAATTGCACTTTTATAAAACTGTTGTATGCCAAATCAGGACCCATGAAGAATTCAGTTAAAAGGTTTAATAGCAATTAACATTACCTCACAATTACTATATATGTAATTCTATATCAGTAGGTTAAAATAGAGTAACCGTGTGGAGTAGTGAAATGAACTGCTAAAGATTTCAACTACCCATTGCTAAGAAGGCCAATTAATTTTGTAACTACTTACCAGAATTGGCTTCTGTCCTCTTAACAGCATATCCTCTTCAAGCCGTTGTCGCAACACCTAACCTGATATAAGCAAAATACCATACAAAAAACCAGTCAACCGATATAACTTTCAATAAAAAACAAAGTTTCAATACTTGCCTCATAACCGTCTTTTGTTCCACCAAGTCGGCTGCTGCTCTTGGATTTAGTACCATCTCGAGTGGTTCCACCTTAGGCTTGATAACAAATCAAACCAAAAATCACATGTTAGCAAAATCCAAGTCACTTAACCTCGGTTGGGTTTAAACAGCTTCAAAGACTTCCTGAACATTAGTAACCAAAACCAAGGTTGACTTTCGGGGAAAAGGTATAAACAATAATATTTAGAACAAAAACCTGAACTTCAAACCCTTGACTGTTACCCTCACGCTCACGCATGTCATCTGACTCAGCCTCGCTTGAGCATTAAAGAAGGAATTAGTGGCACCTACTGGGCTGAAGTTACTTACAATAGCTTTGATGGTGCCAACGTGTTGTGCAAATTTGTACTTACTGATCATAAATCATCCAGTATGTGGTTATTTCTTGATTTGTTTATGACTGATTGAGCTCATAACTAGAGCCGGCGATATGGAACTGAACCCTTAAATTGGTGTTAACTTGGATTGCGGGTAATTCTTTTTTGGGCATTGGGTCTGACCCAAAATCAATTATATTTAAAGAACGGGTTGATTGGCGTGTAAGTCTGGACAGGGGAATGAGACACATATGTCTATCATATAAAGGCATTTTTGAGCAAGTTTTTTCCTTCTAATCATACAATCATTTTTTTCTTAGTTTCGTTGAATATGACTTAGCCTTCAGTGAAGATGAGAAACCGCATGCGAAAGTGCTAAAAATCCGCTGTAATCTAAACAATGTTGCCTGCAAATTAAAATTGAGAGAATACAAACAAGCGGTAAAGCTTTGTACCAAGGTATTAGATGCTGACAACAAGAACGTTAATGAAGCCTTAATTATACGATAGACTGTCAAACTTACCAATCGTAGCTGTGAGTATATCATTTATGATTTGCTAATTTGTTTTTTTATGATTTGTTAAGGCTTTTTATTTCCTCTGCCTCTCTAAACTTACTTGAAAGAATATATGTTTCCCCATAGTCCCCGCTCAGAAAGGTTTTAGCTATTTCCGTTAGTACATCGTCATTTTTCGAAGCAAATTTTGGAAAATTTTCGATTAACTCTGATGCCAAATCTGCAAACATCAGCTATTAAGTGCAAGTACCAAAAACAATAACATATCTCTATCACAATATTTATGTAACATATCGGCTACTTACTGTATTGTTTTGCAGTTGAGTGAGACTTGAGATTATAAACTATATATACATCATAAGTTCATAATATTAAAATTTTAATTTGAGCTTCTACAGATAACCAAATTCATTATTGCAGGTGCAAATCATCTTATTGATCCTGAAGCGAATGAGGTAACATTATCATTTATATAATCGATCATTCAAAAACTACTAATTAGGAGTTTATTTCTTCACTAAGTTATTAAAATTTATCTTATTATTCCTAATATGGAGCAAAGGAGGATGGAGCAACGGGATGAAGATGCGGGACTAGACATGTTATACAGGTAAAAAAATTATGTTTCGCTCTATTACTTCAGTATTTGACCAATATCATCAGGTTACATCTATTGTTTCTTATTTTTTGGAACTTCCAGCCATTGACAAGTACCTTTACTGCTGGAAAGCAGCTGGGTTCACTGCTGATCCGCTGGGTTCATCTGCATTATGGACTCTGCAGATCCGTTTAGATCTAATGCTACATGGTTGCTTCAGGGTGCTTATGTACAAGTAGGATCCCGAGCTGTACACGATGGCCTTTTAGATGTCCAGGTTTACATCAGCGAGCATAGTTGCTTAAGATTATGTCGAATGGTGTCACTTTCAAGTTTGCCTGTATATTTTTGGATCTTACGAATACAATGATACTTAAGTTCACAAAGTTATGTAATTTTGTATCTTTAACTCTGATATTTAAGTTAATGGCCATGAGCTTATTTGCTTCCATAAATGATGATTTGCAAATATGACGTGTACTAAGGATAGTTATTTTATGTAATTGCGTAAATGTTTACCCTTAATTAGATACAACCAGTACACAATCAACAATTAGATATAACCCTCCTAAACAATATTAGACACAAAACACATCCTTATACTAACAGTAGTTCAACCTTAAAAAATCCGTTAGCTTCCCACAAACGTCCGTTGCAACGAAACACTTTCACTTAACATTCGTTAGATAACACCTCACCTGAACCGTCACGAAATGCATTATGTACCCAGTTACAACTAACAAATTCATACGAATTAAATTGAGGTGACAAGTTATGCTACTACAAAAAAAGGGTACTGTATAAATGGATCAATCGTTAACGGCAAACTCAAATACCCCACTCCAATTGTATGACTAACAAACCATCAAAAAAACAAACGTCATTTCACAGAATTACGATGCAAGCGACCATTATACGCACACCATGCAAAAAAAAAATTGACACAAGCCGTGTGCAACGCACGGGTCTGCATGCCTCGTGTGTATTAATTTAATGTTTAAAAGACATTTAATGGATGAAACATTTGTGTATTTAATGATTGTACTATAAGCTTTATAAGTTGTATTACTTAAAATTAAGTTTTGTGCATTTAAAGATTGTACTATAAGCTTTGTGAATTGTATTACTTAAAACATTAATGAAGAGAGATGGTGTAATTTTTTTATATGTAGTACAGACTTGTAGAATAAATGTTCAAGTATTTGTGTTTGTGAAAAATATTATCCTTATCCAACAATTGATTATTTGATAATAATACTCGATTTAATATTTCTAGTATTTATATAATGTTATTATATAAATAGTTTAATCGTTTTGTAGAATAATATTTATAAAGTTAAAATCTTGTATAAATATTATATAAATGATACTACATTGTTTTTTAAGGTTTTTATAGCCCAAACGGACCCGAAAACACTTGTAAACGCTCTTTAAAGAATCAATCAGCTTTATACACTTTTGTATAAAGTGCAAAAAGTTATATATAAAAATAACTTGTCTTTATAATTTCTAATTAAATATATATACATTCAAAAATTATAAAAATCTGAAAGTTAAAGTAAAATGTCGTTCCGAACAACTTTGTAGTTTACACTTTGGCCGAATCGGACTCGAAGGTCCTCAAAAATACAGTTTTGGTTTTCTGTAGTTTATAAATTTGTTTACAGCTTTTGTAAAAAGCTGTAAAAGTATATTTACTTTTTTAAAAACTTTTAAAGAACATAACTTCCTCATTTTAGCTCGGTTTTGCGCGTTCTTTATATGTACGGATTCATGACGAGAAGTTCTATTTGATTAAAATAGTCACAGAATTTATAAAATTCTATGTCATGACAGATAAATCAAAACAGTGTTAATAAAGTTACTTTTTATAAAAATTATAACTCTTTCGTTATAGCTTCGTTTTTAATGTTCTTTATATCCATGAAATCGTGTTTAGATGTTCTAACAAAATAAATGTTCATATATTTTTATCAGTTTTGAAACGGTAGTAGTTTTTATAAAACTACTTTTATAAAAACACGTTTACATATTTAATTATTGTAATCTCGTAAACTTCATAACTTCTTCGTTATAGCTTCGTTTTTCAAGTTTCTTATATGTTTAGAATCCCCATAAAATTTACTATGATTTTTTATTTATAAACTTTATAAATATAATGTCCATCATTTTATGTCCAAATAAAATGTCCTCGTGATTATTTATTTATAAACTTTATAAATAAATTTTAATAATTAATTCACCAAATTAATTATATAAACTATCCAACACTTGTATAAAATATTTTCTTGTATTCTAACACATTTTAAGTATTATTTCATCACATGAAATTGTATTTTCGAATTATGCTCATGCTCGTTTTATTTTGTGAACTTATAAAACAAATCCTAGTTGGTGATTAACAATATAACACTTAAATAAATATGAAAATGAATAATTATAAAAAGATTAGGGTTCATATTAGACCTTATGAGAATGGATGAAGATGATACATAAATCAAACCCAAGTATTAACCCTAAATACATATCAAGAAACCCTAATTTTTCCTATGAAAAACCCTAAATACTCTTGAATAAAACCCTTGTTTAATTAACTCCCAAGCTTCCAAATCACATTGATACACCTTAGATATTACTCCTAACAACACTTGTATACTTGTAAGATTGCTAAAACAAAAACTATGGATTTGTTTGTGTGTGATTTTCAAGCCGTGACTTATGGAAAGGAATAAGGGAGTTTTTGTGTTTGATTTCTTTGCAAAATTATAAGTGTGTGTTAGTTTAACTTTATGTCTTTTATTTATAGCACAAGACTTGGTAAAATACCACAAATCAAAACCATCAAATGCATAAATCATATGGACTGTTTGAATGGGTTTAAAGGGTAAGGTTTGTATCATTTGTTTATTAGTTAGGAGTGTAAGAAAAGCATGGTTTGTATAAGAAGGGTATGGCTAGGTGTAAGATATGTAAGAATGATAGTGATATTTCAAGCATGCTAGTCCTTTTCTTGTTTCTTTTCCTTGTTCTATGCCGAACATAGACATGCTATGGAGATAAGAATGATGGTCTTTGAAAGTCTTTGGCAAGTATACATGCTTTTGGTATTACCCCATGGTTAAAACATAATCTAGTTTATTAGTTAGTGGGAAGTTTAGGATTTAATTTGGGCATATATGTATACATATTCGGCTAGTATGATTTTTGAGTGAGTATTTATATAATTTTTGGGTATTGGGTATAATGGTGGGTATTTGTTGAAGCATAGATGGGTTTATAGGTTTACATGCATGCTTGAATGTGTTTTTGCGAAACGTAGACGTCTTACGTAATGATGCGCATTTAATTTTAAAATATATTTTTACCAAGTTTTAAATTAATAAAACTCGATCTACCTGACAACGCACTAACTGGTAGAGAACCCGATCGTGGTTAGTACAGAATGGTAAATCCAAGGTCGTTCCAAGAGCTAAGTTGTAATTAGTTTTAATTCGAAATGTCACGTTTAGAAAATGGTTTTTGATTTGAATTGAAAAGGAATTAAAATAACAATAAAATAAATTACTGAAAATTAAAGGAGTAGGAGATATCAAGAGAGAAAACATGCTAACCTAGTTACTTCATTACTACTGTTATGAAAACGTTTTCCTGTGCAATTTTATCATGGTTTCATTAGCGGTTTCTAAGGTCGATAGACTTGAATATGCATATGCAGTCTATCCTATACTTCTTGCTATTCCGACTTAGTCCAAATCGTATAGGAGGTTAGATATCCAGGTTGAAGTGATTAATCCCAACTATTCCTAAAACATATCTAATAACTTATATAGATTATTAAATCTCTCTGAAAGAGTTCTTGTGCTTTTTAAGTATATCGAGTGATAAGTGCGGTGACCGATTAGTTCCTACACTAGGCAAGGAGTTAGCGATCCTCCCTAGTACCCTTTTGGATCCCAGATTGACAAGATAATCTAATAATGGGACAAGCAAGGTCCAAACCCCGTACTACCAAAACTCAGGGTTACACGATAGTCAAGGAATATCTAACGAAGCCATAATCTAATAGGAAACAATCATAACAAAAGTAACTACATAACTAGGCCATCACTTTAAGTGCTTAGCCGCTCATGGTAACGGAAACATAGCAAGAAATACAAGAAATCATAGATTGAAAACTCATAATTCTTACAGTATTTACATTGGAATGATTAAATACAAAAAGTAAGTAAAGTGTGATCTCCCTTGGACTCCAGGTGGAATTCTTCGAAGGTTGGAAGCCTTTGTCGCCTCTCCAATTAGCTGTGGAGGAAGTGATGTCGGAATAGCTTAATTGAGGCCTCTATTTATAGGCATCAAACCTGTTACGGCGTAACTAGGAAAGGTGTTACGCCGTAACCTTCATACACGACATTCCATAAATAAGCAGTTGTTATGGCATAACAAGATTTGGTGTTACGCTGTAACCTTCAAATAATGTCCATAAGTACGTGATCTTCATTCCATATTTGTGGATCTTCATGGTTACGGCGTAACCAAATATGGTGTTACGCCGTAACTCTATCTTGGGCAAGATTTCCTTCTAAATGTATGGTTACGGCGTAACTAGATATGGTGTTACGCTGTAAAGTTGTCCTTGATCTTCGTACTTGCTTAATATATATTTTACGGCGTAACCATATTTGGTGTTGCGCCGTAACATTCTTTGAATATTTACACATTGAGTCCTGTTCCTTTGTTTCTTGTCACTTTCCTGCATTTCTCCTAAAAACTATAAAATGATAGAAAATATCTCGTTTTCAAGTGTTAGTGAAACATTTATAGGTAATATATGGGGTATTTTGCCACCAAAAAGTATTAAATATTTGATGTTATCAAATATCTTCCCACTTGACTTCTGCTTGCCCTCAAGTAGAACCTGTTAGAAAATTTCATAAAAAGATTTCGCGAGAATAACTTCAAGAAATAAATTTATAAAACTCTTATGCTAGAAAACATCAAAGCCGAACACCTTACGAAAAGGGGATAAAAAGTCAACTCTCCACTAGTCTAAGTGTTTCATTTTTGGGGTGGTCGCTCAATTGCACAATCATAGCATGTATTCTATCATAAGCATGGAAAGTACACAAATCTGCACCAGTTAGAATTAGGGTCTAAATAACTCTCAAAGGCAACAAGGGTAATATGGTTTTTAAAGGGTGATAAAGGGGTTAAGATAGACATGGGATACACATTTAATAGTTATTAATATTAAAACACAAAACAAATAGTCTAAAATAATCTAAGGTTGTCATAATTAGCCACTGTCCATCCATGGGTCCAAGAGTCTAAGTCTAAAATCTGATCTTTAATAATAAGCTACTAGCTCCATTCTTCATAAGTATTGGTATGACTTGGTGTAATAATAGGCTACTAGCTCCATTCTACTGAGATATCTTGGTGCAATAATGGGCTACTAGCT
>BQNB010076459.1:0-31153 GCA_026074375.1 Tanacetum coccineum
GTCCTAGCCAGCGAGATCGGAGTTTCGATAGTTTAAATTTATACTTTGAGTGAAAAAGCAGAACCTTGTTTCCATGTTTGAATTCTTTTCTCATTCTTAGCTTTCTATCATGCCAGACTTTGGTTCTTGCCTTGTACAGTCGAGAGTTTCTATAGGCTTGATGTCTGAGTTCATCTAATTCGTGTAACTAAAACATTCGTTTTTCACCAACAGCGATGAGATCTGGATTACAGTTCTTAAGTGCCCAGTATGCACGGTGTTTAATTTCAAATGGTAGGTGACAGTTCTTTCCATATATGAGTTTGTGTGGTGTTGTACCGGTTGGTGTTTTTTAAGCAGTACAAAAAGCCCACAGAGCGTCATCAAGTTTTCTTGACCAAATAGCAGGATTGTCTCTAACAGTCTTTTCAAGAATTCTTTTGAGGGCTCTGTTAGTGATTTCAACTTGACCACTTGTTTGAGGGTGGTATGATGTAGAGAAACGATGACTAACTCCATATCTCTTCATAGTCTTTTCCATTATCTTGTTACAGAGGTGGGTACCTTGATCGCTTATTAGAGCTTTAGGTATTCCGAAACGGCAGAATAGTCTCTTTAGAAAAGTAATAACAACTCGGGCATCATTGGTTGGTAAAGCTTGAGCTTCAGCCCATTTAGATACGTAATCGACAACAACAATAATGTATTCAAAATTATGTGATTTTAAGAATGGTCCCATAAAGTCGATACATCATATATCTAAAATTTCATAGACTTGAATGTTGGTTAAGGGCATCTCATCATGTTTTCTTATATTTCCCGTCTTTTGACATGCTTCGCAAAGTCGGGCTAGAGTATGAGCTTCTTGTATGATTGTTGGCCAGTGAAATCCTGAATCTAGGACCTTTTTAGTGGTTACTTTTAGTCCATAATGTCCACCGGTTAGTCCGTGGTGACATTGATCTAAAATGGTTTGGGTTGCTGGTCCAGATACACAGCGTCTGATCGTACCGTCAGAACATACTTTGAAAAGATAGGTTTCTTCCCAAAAGTATTGCTTGAGGTAAGAGAAGAATTTGTTTTTTTGTTGGTACGTCATCCCTTTTGGCATAATATCACCCACCAAATAGTTTGCAAAGTCTGCGAACCATGGTTCATTTCTGGCGTTAATTTCCATAAGGGTTTCTCTAGGAAAGTTGTCGTCAACTTCACTGTCACCACTTGACTCGTTATTGTCAATCCGAGATAAGTGATCGGCAGCAACATTTTCTGTACCTTTTTTATCTTTGATTTCTATATCGAATTCTTGTAGGAGTAGAATCCATTGAATAAGACGGGGTTTTGCGTCTTGTTTTTTAAACAGATGTTTAAGAGCTGAGTGATCAGTGTGAACAATAGTTTTTGATAGTATAAGATAGGATCTAAATTTTTCGAATGTAGAAACTACAGCCATAAGTTCTTTCTCGGTTATGGTGTATTTTTGTTGAGCTGGGTTGAGAGTTTTTCTTGCAAAGTATATTGAGTGAAAGTTTTTACCATCTTTTTAACCTAAGATAGCTCCAAATGCGAAATCACTTGCATCACACATAAGTTCAAACGGAATATTCCAGTTTGGGCTTACGATCACAGGAGCACATGTGAGTTTCTCTTTTTTATAATTCAAATGCTTTTCGACATTCATCGTTGAATTCGAACGGAGTATCTTTTTCAAGTAGCTTAGTTATAGGTCGGGCAATTTTTGAGAAATCTTTAATAAACCTTCGGTAAAAACCGACATGTCCTAGAAAACTTCTAACACCTTTGATGTTAGTAGGGGGTGGAAGTTTTGAGATTACGTTGATTTTTGCTTTGTCGACTTCAAGTCCCGCGCCAGATACCTTGTGTCCAAGCATAATTCCTTCTTTGACCATGAAGTGACATTTTTCCAATTAAGGACAAGATGAGCATCTTTACAACGCTGGAGCATTTTATCGAGGTTATTTAGGCATTTGTCGAAAGAGTTTCCAAAGACGGAGAAATCGTCCATGAATACTTTGACGGATTCTTCAATCATGTCATGAAAGATTGCCAGCATGCACCTTTGAAATGTAGCTGGAGCATTACATAATCCGAAATGCATTCGCCTATAAACGTATGTACCGAAGGGACATGTGAATGTTGTTTTTTTGTGGTCCATAGGATCGATAAGAATTTTGAAATATCCAGAAAAACCATCAAGGAAACATAAATATTTATTTCCTGCTAGTCTTTCCAACATTTGATCCATAAATGGAAAAGGAAAATGATCTTTTGCAGTTGCTTCATTGAGTTTACGATAATCGATGCATACTTGCCAACCTGTAACGGTTCTTGTTAGGACAAGTTCATCATTTTCGTTTGTGACTACAGTAATACCGCCTTTCTTTGGTACACAGTGAATAGGACTAACCCAAGGACTATCGCTAATTTGATAAATAATACCGGTATCTAAGAGTTTCACGATTTCTTTCTTAACAACTTCTTGCATATTTGGATTTAACCTTCTCTGTTTTTGCATAACTGGCCAGAAGTTGTATCTTGTGCTTGCAGAATGATGCGCAGATACCAGGAATGTCTGTTGTTTTCGAGGCAAATACTTCTTTATGTTTTTTAAGGACAGATAAAAGTTTGCTTTTGTAGTTAAAAGGCTTATATATGAATTTTCGGATATGACCTTTAACGTTTGCGATCAAAAGTTAAAGATACTTGAATAATTTTGGATGAAATATTTAAGTTGTCAAACCTACTAGATCTTGTGAATGTTTCTTTGCACAAAATAGAATTCCACCTCTATTAAGGTGAATGTTTAATTGGAACATTCACAAGATCTATGAAAGAAACATTCACAAGATCTATTAGGTTATGTTAGCCTTAATTTTATTAAGCCAAACAAGAATGTCATCGGTCTTATTAAGTCAATTAGGTCTTGTAATGTAATAGGCGAGTCGGGTATTAACGGGCTTGGAATGTAAACTAATATTGTCCATGTACCGGGCTCAAAGCCCAAGTTAAACCAAGCCCGACCCACTAAGTAAGCCCATGTGCCAAGTAAATGGCTAAGGGTATAAAAGAAACCCTCTTCATACATGGAGAGGGTGTTGGTTGCCATTTTCTCACACTTTCATATGTGTGTAACCTCCCACCTCACTTTCTCTCTCTAATCTAATCTTCCATTTTCCTTTCTCTTTTTTCTAGCTTATTGCTTATTTTGGTATTGCTTATTGTTGTGAAGTGGATAATATTTGGGATAACAGGTTATTTACCTTTGCATGGAGGTGGATTAGATCTAGTAGGATTAAATCTATTAAGGTAAATAACCTTAATTGGAAAAAGGCGAGATAAAGATTAAGGGAATGTGTTAGTGAAGACTCTAAGAGATATAAGACCATTTTACGACTCTCTTTGACTTTTTAGATTTGTGACACGGACGCAAATAAAAATATTCTAGTGTGAGAAAATATATATACCTAGATGCATAAGACATATAAATACGGGCATGCAAGTTTATCTAAGAATGCATCGACACAATAATCAACGAGATTAATGTGTAAGACTATATGACATTTAAACGTTACTTGTCATACATTAAGCTAACATAGTGTAGGTGCACAATTAACATGTAAGTCATTTAAAATGACGCAAACAAAACATGATAATTTTAAATGCAATTGTCATGCAAAACAAGTTAGCATTTAGGGGCATGTGTTATTTAGATAAACTAAGAGATATTTTATCTAAATTGATAGAAAAAGATAAACGCCTTTTCAATAGACATGCATTTAATAGCTAAGCAAATAAACGTTAAGCATCAAAATTATCATGAAGACATATAATTTCATTACATGGGAGCAAGTTATCATCTTGAAACTTTAAAGCACATATGTGAGGTGCATTGTGTCTAGATTGACTAAATAGAAGCCTAATTTCTACTTGCTTAGTGTACACTCCTAATAAGATACAAAGACTATCGATGTAGACTATCATTAAGCATATTTAGGAAGAGTCATTTAATCAAATTTGAGAATGAACATGAGACTATCACTAGTGGTGCTCAATTCAGGCTAAACACGACTATTTTTACGGGTTATACCACGAACCCAACTTCACTCTTAGAAGTAATTCAACTGTTACGTCAAATTGAATTTCTAGTGCAATAGATTCTTCAGTAGTCATTCTCAAGTTGGATAAAATAGAATTCTTATATTTTCCTAATGAAGTGTACCAAAGAAAAATTTGTAATTTCTTTTCATAGAGGGCCTAACATGATTAAAATAACATGCTTTAATTCTGGTTCGCATAATCCTAATCAAGATGTGTGGAATTATAAGGTTAAATGAGAGAGCAAGCAAGTTGTTGTAGGTATAAAAGAGTGAGTCATCTAAGACCTAGGAGTATGCTTAAGAGTGACAATGTGTAATGCTCTATAATGAGAGTGTTCAAAGAATGCATATTTGCATGTCTTTTATGAAAGAAATCCAATTAAGGTTATTTTCCTTAATAGATCTTATGAATGTTTCTTTGTATAAATAATGGTGATTTACTAAAGGTTAGTTACATGTATGTTGGACTTTTAATCAAGTGATTCACAAGAGGAAGATGTTCTAAATCTAATGCCATAGGGCGGATTTACCTAAACCGAAGATAAATTTAGGACGACGGATCCATCAATTAGGGAGGTGCCAAATTTGGGCAAGGATCATTTTATTATTATTTGGGAGATGGTGTTGACTTTAGGTTATTAGGAGAAGCTTATATAAGTTATAAGAGTTCTCAATTTAAGTTTTCGAAAATGACATCCAAGTCTTGCTCATCAAGTTGGAGTACTTATGAGTTCCTCGATGGAAATTTATAAGTGGTCAATCCTACTCAGAGTGTGTTAAGTTTAGAATGTATAATTTGACCATAGCTAATAACATAAACATTTGAACACTTTAGACTCTATGAGACATCTTCATTGCAAGTGTGAGTTGCAATTTGATGACTAATCTTGTTGTCTTACAATCGACTTCGTGATTTCATGTAATAACCAAGGATGGTTAAACATGTAGACTCGGAAAATACCTATGGTCATTTGATTGATATTTCCGTGATCTAGATAAATCCTAATCTCGATTTCATGTTCATATTCCAAACATGTAATTAGATTGAATAGTGAGATTGATTATCGTTTGAATAATAATCATCTTCATATTCGAAATCTTCTAATGATCACTTATTTAAAGAAAGCGCAATAATGGTTTGTGGAATATATTCAATTATCCCTAGTCATAACCTTAGATGGTTAAAGGGTTCTCATTTGATGAAGAAGAAATATTATGCTTATTTGGTAGAGTAAGAGAGTTTAAATAAGAAGAGAGTTGAGTTTTGAGTTGTGCTTTTAAATTATTTGAGCAAAGTTACATATGTTGTGCATTTGCTCATGTTTGGCTTTTTAGACATGACGACTTTACCAAGTGCATTGCACGGTAAATTACTTGCATATTTTGGACAAAATATTCTAGTCGTCAATCCTACTTCATTGTATATTTTATGCATATATTTTCTAAATATTTAGAACACAACTATTGGACAAGTAGACTCAATATAACATCATTTACACAAGTGTGAGTTATGATCTGATGCATATTCTTGTCATCTTGGAAAAGGATGTCGTTATTTTTATATCAATCGAGTGTGATTGAGTATGTAGGTTTAAGATAATGTCTCTTGTTACATTTTAATATAATCTTAAATCTAGACAAATAAGAATCTGATTTCTTGTCCATGCTCGAAAACTTGTCAATTAGATTCGATAATAATATCAATCATAGTTTGAATAATGCGTTGATATATATATATATATATATATATATATATATATATTCGAAATCTTTCTTGACCCTCACGAACACACTTTAAGATTTTCATATATTTTGCTTGTGCGAATGACTATTTGTTGTTATGTATAGTATGCCTAGTTTTTGACATTTTATGAGTATATGAATGATTTTCCTAACCATTTTAATACAACACACATTTTTTGTAAAAGACTATATATTTATTAAAAAGAATATGATTATGTGTGTGTTTTAGAACAATGCAAGCACAAGCAAAGTTTAAAAATACATTTTCTTTTACTTAATTATTAATGTATTAATACAATCTTTTTTTTGTTTAACCAACTCAAGGTCAAACAACGCACAATGATGAAAAGATTTAAACATCTTGTTGGAAGAGAGTTAGTGTGTTGGAAATATTTTAGTGATGGGTTTTAACATATGATCTTAGGACATTATTTTTCCACACACTTGACAAACTATTGAGCTCTCATTCATAAATAGGTTACTATACTCAAAATGATTTATAATATGTTTATGTCACACTTGTAAATATAGCGATCTATGCCTATATACAATGCACAAACAATTTTGCAACTTAAAGTAAGAAATCTAGCGTAATTTCCTATTACGCATCATCTGGAACACTGGTAACATGCAAATAGCATACATGGCACACGTGTTAAGATGTATAATTAGCTAAATTACAAATAGTGATGATTACTTATTAATATCTATTAACAAAGTTAAAACACAAGTAAACACATATAATCATCTAGTATACACATAAGGATATTCGTCGTTGTTTCGTATATTAGATGCAACGACGTATACTTAGCTTGATTTTATTTGAAAATAAAATAGTTCATCCCCAATTCAAAAATTGATCAAGGTCAACATTTTGAAAAGATAAATTCAAAGATACATCGTCTAGAAATGCCCGACTTGATAGAAAGGCAAAATACAAGTTTTACGTTAAAACGAAATACAAAGTTTTGACCACTATGTAGTATTTTGCATTTCTGACTTACTTAAGTTTAGAATGAAGACTTGGAAGTATTTTTAAATGAAAGTAGACTCAATTATCTTTAAAATGGCGGGTGGCACGACTTCTACGAACTTACGGTTGATTTTATATGATTTTTCGAAGTTTGCCAAATTCTGACAAAACAGACAGACGGCCCCCATAAAGGTGACGACCCCCATAATATTTGGGGGTCGCCCTAACATTTAGGGGACCGCCACCAGTGACCCCGAAACACATTTTTTGTTTAAAATCATTTGTTGACTTAACTGTAGAACGTAGGACTTTAAGAAGTTGTTCCTGCACATAAATTTCGTGTTTTAGACATCATTTCTACACTTATGACTTTGAAAGACGTATATTGACACTTCCAAGCTTTTTGAGATGAGTCTTTTATCTTTATCTAGTTTTCTGATGGTATATTTAACCCAACAAAATATAGCTACGAACTCAAGCGGACAAAACACTTTTCATATTTAATCCCTCTTCATGGGTAATTTGATACATGAATCGTACTCTATTCTAAAAACTATTTGTTTTGAAAACTAGAGCGACCTGGCTCCTGATACTAATTGTGGAAACCATAGAGGGGGGGGTGAATACGTTTCCAATTAAAACTTTAAATCTTTTGTATCAAATCACCAAATGAAGTTTGACGCAATATGAGAAGTGTTGATTATAGATCTACAATTACAAATACATATTCTAACAATACAACCACACTCATAATATTTACTATAAAGAACTACACAACCATAAGTAACATGATATACATAACAATCCACGCAATCATGATTACAATGTAAATATAAAGTGAAAGGTAAAATAAAATGCAAACCGGACACGGTGATTTATAGTGGTTCTGTCACGAAGATCCTCTTCGCCCTAATCCACTCCCCGAGTATCCAACTCGAGAGTAACTTCACTAATCAACAAGCTCCCTTTCAGCGGAGAAAACCTTATAACGTTGCTTACATTATTTTCCGACACTAAGCTAAATATCGAGTTCCAATCTTAGCTAGAACCGATCTACCACTTCACCAATGTATTTTAAGGCCTAAAACACTAACCAACACACAATCAACCCTTCTGAATATATACACCATTCAGATCTACACACTACTAAAGATTGGAAGACATTGACTCGATCTATATGTAACAAGTGTTACAAATGGCCTAACTAGACTACATAACTTCGTATCTTGATGATGACGAAAGTTCTTCTCTTGCACATGAGGGAAGAAGGAAATGATAGAAAATTAGATCACATTTAAACAAGATTAAACAAGTTTAATGATCAAAGAATTTACAAAGATTTAGTGAGATCTAGAGAGAGAAAAAACTGAAAAAATCTGTGCAAAAGGTTATGAAAATAGTTGGAAGTAACCCACTATTTATAGGAGCTGAAAAACTGACTGTCTGACAGCGACGGCCCCCATATATATTAGGGGGCCGCCTAATATTTAAGGGGGGGCCACCAACATATTTAAGGGACCGCCCCGACAGACGCTCATGTTTTTGTCTTTTTGTGGTGAAGGTAAAATCTGGTGAAAAACTGACTTGTTTTAGGGGAAAATGACCATATTTGAAATTTGAAATAATTTTTTTTTGAACGGCAAAATAGATATATATATATATATATAAGAAAAAAGCTTCTAGTAAGGCACTAGAAGCAAAGCATACATATACCACTTAAAACATTTTTTTATAATTCAAAAATAATTTGTCTAAATAATTTTTGAGAAATTGTTTTGTTATATTTATAAAATATAAAGTTTACGACAAAAACTTATTTCTTTGATCATCCCACAAGTTTAACGTTGTTTGTACATACCTTACGTGATTTACGTCGGGTGCAAACAAATATCGGTGTTGATGTAGACTTGAGACGTCGAGAGATGTAGATGCATGTATGCATTGATGATTTGTAATTACGAGTAACTTGCGCACTTTACGTTACGTATTGCAAGTCACATGTTTGTCATCACCAAAACATAAAAAGATCGTATAGATTAAATAACATAATATTTGCATTAACATATCCATCTATTTCACTTCCATTTCATAATTAAAATGTCAAGAACATCAATTTATTTCTAAAACTATAGAAACTAATTTATAAACAAATAATTCAACAACTAGTTAAATAAATTATTTAGTCTATGTAATATTTCAAGATAAGTATTTTCTAGTGTTCTAACATGTTTGTAAATTATTTTCACCATGTGTAAGTATTTACTTGTTTATATATAAATCTTGTAATCTTGTTAAAATATAAAACTAAGTGGTGATTTAACTTGATATATAAGATGTTCATGTATGAGTAAATAAAATGCAAGTGTAAGAAAAATGTATAAACCTTGTGTGAATGGTGATGATGAGATGAACACAACTACACCTAAATCAAACCCTTTTTGTTTAATACTAACCTAAACCCTTTTGAATACTTGTAAAACACTTGTAGAAAATTAAAACTTTAATGTTTCCTGTACTGATGATGGTGGCCGAATGTAGAGAGAAGAAAGAAAGAGTTTGTGTGTGATTTTTGATTTGTGAAGAAGTGTTAAGTGTGCTAACCCTTTTATTCTAAACCAAAGCATGGTTACATGCATTATAATAAGACTTTAGGGACATTATAGGATTTGACACATCAAGCATGCTTGATGTGTAAATGTTGCCATGTGTTTTGAGCCAAAGAAAAGGAAAGAAAAAATGTTGGGGCTTACTGTCTTATTATCCAAGAGTTTATGTCTTTTAAGGTTTAATGATATAAAAATCTAATAACACATGTGTGTAAATAAGAAAGGGGCTGGTTATGGTTGATGATCTAGGAGTTTTTATAAAAAATTGAGTATTGGGTATAACTGTGGGTATTTGGTTAAATGTAGAAAGGTGATGTAGTTTCCATGCATGCATAAATACTAAAATTCGTGAAACGTAAACGTTTTACGTAAAGTATAAAAATAAAATATGAAAAATTATAAATTATCTTCGTAATAATTATATAACACTTGTTTGACGTAAACTTTTATTTGTTTGATGTCGGTTTACGTTAATTGTTAATTTTTAGTTTGCGCGATTTAACTTAACGGTTGAAATTAAAAGTGAAAGCATAAATGCTCAAAATAAAAAGTTGAGAGTTTATTGACGTAAATGACCTGAAAATACAGATTGTTACAACTCAAGGGACGACATCAAGACTTTTTATGACGACGCCAAAGTAGCCGACTCAGAGAATCTCAAATAAGATTCTACGGGTTGACGACGTTACAACTTACAAGTGACGACGTCGCGATTTTTTTCCTATATATACAAACCCTAGTTTTTTGTGGAAAACTTTGGAGAACGATTTTATACTTAGTAGCAGTTGTTCTTAGGTGATTTTTAGGGTTTCTAACCCTATTGTACTCATCATTACTTCATGTTTTATTAAAGTAAAGTTTCATTATCTCTTTAATCTTTCAATATGTCTATGTATTGTTTGATTAATTGTTTTTTGCTTTCAATAAACATGTTTGGCTAAATTAATTTGTGTTTGCTTATGACTGCACGAAACCTAGTTGTTTATCTTGTATTATTACTTCTTGTTAATGATGTGCGTGTTAGGCTTTAGAAAACTAGCCTCTTAGGGTGTGTTTAGTTGTTGAGTTTCCCAGAAAAGTTTTCTTAGAAACACAGAGAAAACAGAAAACATGTTCAAAATGAGTATTTTCTGAAATTCCTCTACTAAAAACAGAAAACCTGTTTTCTCCTATCATAACTATGATTCAGAGAACTTGAATTTGGAGTTCTCCAGTTTTCAAAAGGTTCTCTGGAGAAAGAAAAGTTACTCCGTTCTTAAGAAAACTAGAGAAAGAAAATTAAGAAAACTTTCCTGCAACTAAACACACCCTAATTGTTGAGCGAAAACGTCTAAAAAATGCGGCTAGGTTAGATAATACCCACACAACAGTCTTCATACTACCTTGTCATTTGGGTGGATTCCGAGTTAGGTGTTTAGTTAATTAAATACTTACACATTCCATTACGAGGGTGACGAGTAATAAAATTGGAGACAACAACTAGGGAGTAGTGCATGATTAGGTAAACACATTTGATTAACCATAAGAGTTTTCCCGCCACTTTACTTTTTTGCATTTAGTATAGATTTAGGAGTAGTTAATTAGCTTAATCAAACCCCCGAGATTTTACTTGCTTTCTAAAAAATATAAAAACTCAAAAATAATATTTTCTCAACCTTTAGACCTTAGTGACCATACGATCCGAGCCTGCCTAAACTATTCCCCTTGAGAACAATAACATCCCCCGAGTCTTGCATATACTACACTACAACGATTAGGTACACTGCCTAGGGAATTGTAAAACTTCGGTTTGCAATCATCCGCATGGCAGAAGAAAGTAAGCAAAACAAAGAGGAATTGTGTGTTTTACGTATATTCAAATGAGACTCATAAAACTGTTAATAAAAAGATTCTTTGGACATGCGGTTAAAATCGGTTGGTCATAACCGTTTGGCCAACACTCACAATGGTTGGGAAAAGATGGGACGCCAACAAGGGGCGCTGCCCCTTGACCCTGCAAGGGGACGCATCCCCCTTGTCTCATGCGTATTTGTCGTGGTGGAAACATATTAGCTCAAACAAGTGTGCTCTTCACGCTTCCTTAACTCCTATCCAAACATGATGTGAAATCTTATTGGTCTTTTGTAAATAGCAAGTATGCACCGATACACATTCAAGTCAAATAACTTGGTTTTCAAATATAAACCAACATTGAACCTTAAGAGACAGGGTTTTGGTATTTGGGTTCCTGAATATATTGGATGGATCATTATCACCTTTCATTCCTCTCGACTTGAAGCAACTTTCAGTTCCGAGCTGATTAGTTGTATCAAAATGCAACATAACATAATCTTTTTGTTATGGTGTAGTTGTCATCTTTTATTATATTTTTAACATACTGCGCTTTCACGCATAGTGCATCAAATTACTGCACTGAAGTGCAACAAACTTGATTTTTTACCAGCTACCAACGTAATTGCATACACTTTTCATCAAAATGTATATACATTACAGAAAAAGAGTGTTGTACAGGATGACAAAAAGGTGAAAAGATATCACACTTTGATACAACCTTGTCAAAAATGCATAAAATACAAGTAATATCGTTATACAATCCAACCTTTTCTATTAAACTAAAAAAAAAGCGAACACGTATTCAAAGTCTTGCTAAATAATAGTTAACTTGAAGTCAACACAAGAAATTTTATTGGATGGGGTTGAGACATAGGCTTGCAATGGTTCTTATATTTTTACAACCATAATTTTCATCACACCAACCCCTTATCATCTAAGTCAGTTCATAATTTACACCTTTCACCATAACCTAACACATAGAACTCCTAACGGCCATAACTCACATTTTACTGTATACGATATATGTATTCTGTGTCACATCCACCTTTTATTTCACCAACAACATTGATAAAAGCATGAGAAAGGACCTCTTGAGCTGTTCTGCACGGGAGTTTTTGGTGTATCATCTTTCGAGATTAACGTGCTTGTACCCGGAGAATCTGGTAAGAATCCATTATACATCCGAGGAGGAATGGCTGTGGAATCGGATGGTGGTGAGCCGGTGGTTGAAAGATAATGGAGAAGCATTTGTATTATTTGACTAAAATTGGGGCGAGCACTCGGATCTTCCTTCCAACAAGATGTCACAATTGAAGCCAAACCAGCGGGAAGGTCATCAGCACTTGGTCTCACATTCTGCAAAACAATATGAATAAGCCTATGATATACATTCATGATGTCAATAATTGATGGGTGAAGCAGTTTTTCGAAAAATTACATAAATTGGGTTAATACGGGATTGCATTGTATCTTCAACGGATAAAATAGGTAAAGTATAAAAACTTAGCTAAAGATGAGACCGGTTGAATATGTTGAACATGTCAAAAGTGTCTGTTGGTTATAACCCGACCATAATGGACAAAAAAGTATCCATTACTCGGCCATTTACAATTCATCAACAATCCCAATAATGAATTTAGATTTGGGTATATTGCTAAACCAAGAAATAATATTTGTTTGATTTTTCCTCTTAGTAACTACAACTGTATGTGTGTGATTATTAAATGAATCGTTTTATCCCAAATTCCAACCCATCTATACCTCTTTTAAATCCCAAACTAACCGAATCTGCCGCGAATGCTCACTTTCAGGTGGACTTCCGTGTGTATTCATTATGCAAATAGTAATTTAGTAATAATAACAATTTTATATATACCTTAAATGCAGCTGCATAGGCAGCCTGAAGATTCGACATGCCCTCAAATGGCATCTTATTATGTATGAGCTCCCACAATACGATTGCAAAGCTATATGCGTCTACCTTGTGGTTATAATGCTTTTTCTCTCCTTGCCTCAGTGTTACCGTGCTGTAAAGCTACAACCACACGAACAAATTATAGGCTTATCAAATGATATTATTAGAGACACTATAAAAAGTGAAATTTTATATTGCAGAATGAGTACCTCTGGGGCCATCCAGCGGTAAGTTCCGGTTTCTGCAGTCATCATCTCTGTTAATGATTCTTCTCTTGCCAAACCAAAATCAGCTAGTTTCACAGACTTGTGATCCGCTGTCAGCAGTAGATTTTCTGCAGAAAAAAGGTTTTAATGTAATTAAATTTTAGTTTATGGCCTCCGTGGAAGGGTGTCTACATTAACTGTCACTTGTGTATAGAGGTGGCAAGACTGAGTAGATCAAATCAGGGTCAAATCAAAAAGGATTATTTTGGCACATGTCAGCTTACCCAAAATACTTTTCGTACATATTTTTGGATTTTTATCTTTATTTAGTATGCTAAGTTGTTAATGTGACTGCACGAGCTATATTCTTATAATACAATTCATAATTAATGCTATATAGGAGGTTATATGCATTATACATACATTTAGTGTTACTTTTGACAAATTTTACCCGTTTCATTTTTTGCCAATTACTAGTATCTAATTTGGCCCATTTATTCCCATTAGAGATAAACATAACCCAAATCAAACCATTAAAAAATAAATTGTCAATTTTGCCACTTCGAGGTTTGCAATCAACAGTTGTAAATTTCAACCCAATCGGTATCTCATGTTTATTTACTCATGGTTGCAAAAAGCATTAGGCGCTAGTAGGGCGGTCGACCACCGCATAGCTAGTAATCAGCCTTGGCGGATTGGACTTTTCTATATATTCATTTTAAAATTATATGTATGTTGATATATTTTAGCATAAATAACTAAGTAGGTCTAAAAAGGATTGGATGTTGGCTTTAAATGTAAATTAGGGATTTCGGTTAGTTAAATTAGTGTTTTTTTAAGTAAAGTCTCATTTTTTGTTTTCCTTTCTAGCCACTCGGTCATCTTTCCATCTTTCTCATCTACAACAATTACATTATAAATTTATTCTTAAACACCATTTAGAAACAAGATCCGACCAATTGAAAGAAAAAACCTAATTTAAATTTCAAAAACCGTGTTGACCGCATTTTACGACACTGAAATTACTAGAATTTTTTATAGCAACTCAACAATCCAACACAATTAATAGGCTTGCCTAAGTTTTCAAAGTGAGATAACAGACATAAACTCAAGAGTAACACAATGAACAATCCATTGGAAAGATTAAACATAAAGATTAGCTAGTTGACAATCAGACCCTCCATTGTGCATACGATTTAGTAACTCGCTTTAACAGTATTAGGAGAATGTGGCTTACCAGGTTTTAGATCACGGTGAATGATCCCGTGTGCATGCAAGCACTCCATTCCACGAGCTATATCAAGTGCAAACCCAATCGCCACACGTGTATCTAAACTTCCTGGGCGCAAATCCTTCAGGTATTTCCGCAACGTCCCACCAGTTAGAATCTCGGTTACTATAACCATAATTGGTGCCTTGCAAGCTCCAATAAACTGTGATCACAAATATTTACATTTTTAGAACATCACAGTTTCTTCGAGATCATAATGCTATGATGATACCAAACACTACCTTTACTAAATTCTTGTGCTGAACTTTAGATAACATTGCAATTTCTCGCCCAAAACGCCCTTCAATCTTTGCTTTTTCTTCTGGGGTATCACCTTTGTTTATAATTTTAATCGCAACATTCTGGTTTTTATATCTGAAAATATTCATACAATCAAAAAAGACAAACCATCTCAACTTCAAGATCAAACAAAATATAAAAACTCCTGATTTATGAAGTGTTTGGTTGCAAGTATATATCAATAGTAAGTTCTGTGGCCTGGTGTAAACCATTACGATTCAAATTTTTGAAAAAACTAGCATCAAAAGTATCAAATTTGTTAGTTTAAGATGCCATAAAAATTAATTTTCTATCTACGTGTGATTCTTAAAACCCCTTATAACAATGTGATTGAGCAACTCAAAAGTAACCACACATGCTTCAAAAATCAATGAGATCTCATCATTTCACATAAACATGACATTATAATGACAACCAAATCATGATGTAAAACCAACCAATTTCATAACTTAAGATGCCGTAAAAACTAATTCTCTATATATATTTATGATCTTCAAATCCTTTTTAACAATGTGATTTAGCAACTCAAAATCGATTATTCTAGCCAGAAATTAACAACATCATAGCCAACACATGCTCCAAGAATCAATGAGATCCCAATATCCTAATCATCAATAATCACTAAAAACAACATGACATTATAATCAAAACCCAATCATGACATAAAAAAAGTCCACTTACTTCCCCTCATAAACTTTAGCATGTGCACCTTCTCCTATCTTAGGACCAACTAAAAGATGCTTTGGATCAATCAACCACTTTGACTCCAAATTAAACTCCATTCCTGAATAAAAACCATTCCCAGATCCCATCTTTTTCAAATCTTTGTCTCAACACTTTTTATAAAAACAAAACTTTATATAAAATATCTCAAAACCACATTTTTAGCAAAACCCACTTCAAATAAAACACAAGATCAGTAAAAACCAAATCAAACTTTATAAAAAAGTTAAAAAATTTCACTGTGGACTTTTAACAAACACTTTAAAAACCACATTTTTAAGCTAAACCCACATCCAAAAAACACTTTAATTTAACAAAGATCAAATCTTTATTAGCATATTATGTTCAACTAATAAAAAAATAGCAAAAATTAAACTAAAAAAGAATAAAAAGGTAATTTTTTTGCTTATTTGATCGACAAAGATGATAAGGAAAAGGAGTTGAGAGTCGTTCTGACAGAACTTGTGAGTCTTTTTATTATTTTTTGTTTTTTAATTTATATTAAAAAAATAAGTGAGAAAAAAAGGAAATGATTTTGAGTGAGATTTTATAAAAAATTAAAAGAATTGGAAATGATTTTGTTTTTATATAAACGACAATACATAGATTCTTATTTCTTATAGAGTAAATTGCAAAAATCGTTCCTAAAGTTTGGTCAAATTGCATGTTTCGTCCCAAACGTTATGAAAGTGCAAAGATCGTCCCTGTGGGGAAACCTTTGATGCAAGTCTCGTCCCTGTGAGGAAACTTTTGGGGAAACCTTTAGTGCAAGTATCGTCCCCGCAGGGACGATACTTGCACCAAAGGTTTCCCACATGGACGATACTTGCACTTTCGTAACGTTTGAGACGAACCATGCAATTTGACCAAACTTTAAAAACGATTTATGCAATTTACTCTTTCTTATAGACTTGTCACTTTTGTCACAAAGTGAAGATATTTTTTTAAGGCCTGTTTTGGTTTAGGGAAAAATTTTAAATTGCTCCAAAAATGAAAGCATTTTCTTAAAATGTTTCAAAAATTTTGGCTTTTCTCAAAATGTCATGCAACTTAAGCGACTTATGTAGCTTATGTAAACTCTGACAAATTTACCAAAATACCTTTATTCTACATCTAACCATTGGAAAATATGGACATTTTGGTAAATTTGTCAGATGTTGCATAAGTCGCATAGTTCGTTTAAGTCGCATGGGACAATTTGAGAAAATCCAATATTTCTAGGGCATTTTGGGAAAGTGCTTTGGTTTTTGAGGCAATTTGGGAATTTTCCCTTTGGCTTATTAGTGGGTTTCGAGTTCGATTTAGATTTGATTTATATTTAAAAGTGATAAATTATATTTATTTAATAGATTTTACTAGTTTTAATACTTGTGTACGTACGTTATTTAACCATTAAATTTTAATTAAGTGTAATTTTGCAAGTGTTGTTATTTTTTCGTAGTTGCACATTGAAAGTTTTGTTTACCATTATTTCAGTAATTGTGAATGCGGGTTTCTCTTAATTTAAACAATTGTAACAGTTATAATAAATATTTCCTACCATATTAAACAAAGAATGTTAATCCACATGCTTGTCAATTACATTGTTGTGTGTTAATAATAATTTAGTCGTATTTAATATTAAAACATGTGTACGCATGTGATAAACTTATAAAATGAAATAACAATGAGTCCTTATTGAATGCATATAGTAAAAATAAAATAAAAATCGGATATTCTACTTAAACTCATAAAGAGTAAAAACGTGAGTTGTTCGTATACGTACAACATCGTCTATTTCATATATCACCATACTTTCATGATTAATTTCATATATACCCAATGTTATAAATAGCGTGAGGCGTGGCGTGGCGGCATGACCAAGCTTCATACCTTTACGGCTATGGCGTAGCCTTTGCGTTTTTAAAGCGTGACTTAAGGCGGCTCAAAATAAGAATATATTTATATCATATTACATATTTATTGAGTTTACATAAAACGTTGTACATATGAATAAAGTTAAGAAACTATCCTTACATGTAATAGTCTTCATTTTGAAAAGAAAAAAAATATTATAGTTGAATCTAAATACGTGTAGGCCACACCTTACGCGTTAGAACACTGTATATACCCAAAGTTCAAGTATTAAATGTATAATGTACAATGTTTTTAATGCATGTTTTGTTATATATGAAATTTTCAACTAAAAGTAGAGGAGATATGAAATTGCCCCTTATATATATATATATATATGTAAAATAATTTGTGCTTTCATTTTGATATTAATAGTTTTGTGCATATATATGTTGTATTTTTAAAACAACATATATGATGTATTTTAAAAATATAAAGTCTATAGTTACAAAGTATAAGGGGTCAGTATTTATTTATTTTTTGAAGTTATTAAAATACATGGAAACTTATAAATCTACACTTAACTCCATACAATATTATTTATTTAAGAGTAAATTGCATATATAGTCCTTAACGTTTGGTCAAATTGCATGTTCCATCCAAACTTTACGAAAGCGTAAATATCGTCCTTGTGGGAAAACTTTTGATGCAAGTATCGTCCCTGCGGGGACGATACTTGCACCAAATGTTTCCCCAAAGGTTTCCTCACATGGACGATATTTGCACCAAAGTATTTGGTTATATATGAAATTTTCAACTAAAAGTAGAGGAGATATGAAATTGCCCCTTATATATATACACAATAATTTGTGTTTTCACTTTGATATTTATAGTCTTGTGCATATATATGTTGTATTTTTAAAACAACATATATGCTGTATTTTTAAAATACAAAGTCTATAGTTACAAAGTATAAGGGGTTAGTATTTATTTATTTATTTAAAGTTATTAAAATACATGGAAACTTATTAATCTACACTTAACTCTATATTATTTATTTAAGAGTAAATTGCATATATAGTCCTTAACGTTTGGTCAAATTGCATGTTCCATCCAAACTTTACGAAAGCGCAAAGATCGTCCTTGTGGGGAAACTTTTGATTCAAGTATCGTCCCTGCGGGGACGATACTTGCACCAAATGTTTCCCCAAAGGTTTCCCCACATGGACGATATTTGCACCAAATGTTTTCCCACATGGACGATCTCTACACTTTCAAATTATCTAAGACAAAACCTGCAATTTGGCTAAACTTTAAGGACGATTTATGCAATTTGCTCTTTATTTAAAATTTAACCACTAAAGTTTTATTAATTACCTCCTCTTTTTTTAATTTTTTGTTTTTGACACATATATTTTTTTTATCCACTAAAAATTTTAATTTTGACCAAATTAGATTCAGTTTTAACTTTTTTAACCAATTATATCGCATGATTTTGCTTATATTTCAACATCAAGCGTTCTGACTGCTCCAATTTTTTTTTCTATAAGATCAAATTTCATAGAAAACTTTGAAATAATGTAATTCTTTTATTATATAAAAGATATTAATATTAAAGTTAAAAATTTAAATTTAAAATAAAAACTATTATTATGATATTGAAAATGGAAAGAGAAAGAGAAATCATAGATCCACTATTTGACCCACACTTTCACTAAACCCGTCTATTATGTATCTTTCATGTAGCTCCAATTATTTGGATTACAAAGTCTAGTACTTATATCTGAAAATCAAACAAACAATAGTTTTTTTTTATTTTTAAATCTAAAACCAACCAAATCTCACAAAACAAACGCACCTTTATTTTGTTTTGAAGATTGTATGAGAAATTGTAATTTTTTTTGTAAATAGCAAAAATTGTTCATGTGGTTTGGCTAAATTATAAGTTTCATCCTTATCTTTTTGTAAGTGCAGACATCGTATTTATAGGGAATTTTTTGTTGCAGTTTTCGTCCCTAAGTTGCACTTTTTGATAAGGGTATTTTAATCATTTTATTTTGGACAGGGAACAAAACTGCAACTAGAAGTTCTTCACATAGATGGTGCCTGCACTCAAAAAAGTTAGAGACGAAACCTGTAAATTTGGTCAAACCAGGACCATTTTTATAATTTGCTCTAATTTTGTGTATTTGTTTATAGGCAAGATCTGTATATTAATTTGGGGATTAAAGTATTAGTGGAATATAACTAAGAGCCAATACAATTTTGAAGCGTGTTGATTTGTGGAATTTTTATTTTTGAAGACACGGATTTGAATAGTTTATGTTAAAGTGAATCACATAAAAATATACTTTCTTTGTACATTAACAATTGGAGTAATTACTTTAGGAATAAGTTGATTCGTGGAGTTTTTTATTTTGAGGACACTGCTTTGAATAGTATGTTAAAGTGATTCACATAAAAATATACTTTGTTTGTATATTAACAACTAGTTATAATATTTGTGTACCTACAAGTTTTTTTCTAAAATTTTTAAATAAGTATTTTTATCTATTAAGAAAACAAATAGCTTTTGATTGTCTATTGATAGCATCATTATTTTTGTCATTATAATATTTTTTTTAAAATTTTTTTTAACATAGTAACACAGTTTCTATTATTTTTTATTTTGGATTTTTTAGTTTAATACTTTTAATTTATTAAACTTTATATTTTTTATTTTACATTTTTTGTTTCACAGTTTCATGCTATAAACAAAATTTAAAAAAAAAACATTCGAGTATCCCAATCATTTTAAAGAAGTCTTTATAACCTATCTTTGTAAATATATTAGGTGTACCATTAATACCCCTACCGACCTAAAATATAAAAAATACCCCCTACTATCCACTGTATTGACAAAACAAGTTACGGTTCAGACGTCCTCTCTAAGGTACTACAACATGACACCTATCAAAATGATAATATGCTTAATCAAAGTGTGCAAGAGACGCCGTATTTTGAACAATCTCTAATTGACTATGTTCCAGATAATGAAATAACAAGTGATAGTAATATCATTTCTTATGAACAGTATCTGCAACAAACGCAAAATGTGATTGTTCAAGATACCAGCTTGTTGAAAACGTAGAGGGGGGGGGGGGGTGAATACGTTTTCGATTAAAATATTGAAACTTTTCGTATCAAATGCCCGGTCAATCATGACTTAATATGAATTGTACCAAATATAGTCAATGACTATATAAATAATGGAAAGCATAGAATAAACAAGTTGTCATAACACAAGCATAAACATCAAGCAATAACACAAACATAATTATAAAGTAAAGAGATAACGATATGTAAACAAGAAAGAAAACCGAACACGATAGTGGTTCAGTCATGGAGCTCCTCTCCGCCCTACTCCACTCCCTGAGTACCTAACTCGAGAGTTACTTCACTGGATCAACAAGCTCCTTTATCGGCGGAGAAAACCTTACACAACGTCGCTTACACTTTTTCCGATACAAAGCTAAATACCGAGTTCTTACACACCGGGTAAAACTAACCCATCGTCGCTTACACTTTATCCGGTACAAAGCTAAATACCGAGTTCTTACACACCGGGTAGAACCAACCCAAACCCTTTCAATACAACAATGAAACCCATATTCTAACCCGCTAGAATTAACCCATATAACCTCTACATATTACATAGTGTTTGATTGATAAATGCAAATGAATGAATGATGATCTAAATGAACTTCCATTGATGGAAGTTGTCACACCCCGCCAAGGCGGAATCGCAAGGTATGATCAGTAGGCATCATCACAACATAAGGCGTCAAAATAGAGAAAACTAAAAATGACATTTATTAAACTTTAAGATCCAAAGCGTGTTATGACAACGCCCAAAATAATAATCTAACATATAATGAATGAAAAACAAAACATGACTAGTTCAAATAAAAACTAAAACAGATAAATCATAGACTCCGCATGCAAGCTATGGTCCAGCTAACTCCTCTTCCTAATTCTTCACACGTTTTGCTCACCTGAAAATGATGCTAAAAACGTCAACATAATTGTTGGTGAGAGTTACAGGTTTAAGACTCACTTATGACACCGCGATCAACAAAAACAACATTTACGAACATATATGCATGGCTATTCTATCACAAAATAAATTCACATTTATCTGGGGTGGATCGTACCCCTCCGTCCCACAATGTCTCCGCGCAAGACTGACCCACTTGACTAGCTAAGTCCGTTCGGGTCTCACACAAGGTCATGTCATCCTCACATACACATGCCTTACCACAATTCATATCACATAGCAATAGCACATAGCAATCATATAGTTTGACACTTAAAAACACATATCACGGTTCATAATTCAAAAACAGTTTTGCATCATTTCCATCCCAAAATATAAGTAAAAAGTGGGACTGTAAAACTCACCTGATGCAAAGCAAATTCCAATTCCTTCACTTAATCTTGCAAAGAATCTAAACAAAACAATACACACATATGTTACCATCGATTAGGTCACACACCTAAGTCGATGTAACAATCACAACGATGGATACTCTATATCCTATCTTGATTCAACTCTTCTATATACTCCTCATACTTGCTAACCTCAAGTTACCTCACAAACTTTACTTCTTAACTTTTTGCTTTTTACTTAGTTTTTATAGTCACAAGATGACTCTAAATAAAATACTTAAACACCTAATTGGTTCTTTTCCTCACATCCCATAGCTCCTTAATGAGTTGTGAGCTTCTATGATTTTTGGATAAAAATAATAGTGAGTGTCACCATTTATAAAAATTCAACATCAAAAAGTGCCCAGAATTTGACCTGATTCAACCTTCAAAAACTTTAGCTTAAGCAGACCCATTTAAACACTTAGGAAAATTTTACAAAATTCTATAAAATCATAAACATCATGAACTTACTACATTAGCAATCCCATTAATTAAAAAGACGTTTTGATATGGTTTTTGACCTCACAAACACAACTCAGAATCTGCCCCAAAAATTCAGTTTTGACAACGAATCTTATTTGATTAATTTGACTAACTTCCACTCACTTTTAATTCATGAAACCACTTGGGTTGAAAATTAGACTCTCTGTAGTTAATTTTAGACTCAAGAAAATCAATAAAAGCTATACGTATGACCAAGATATGGCTCTCGCAAGATGACCTAAAATTCTGCCCAGATTTCTATTCCGAATTTAGCATAATTAACCCTAATTAACTTACTCAAAACCCTAATTATTATCCCTAAAATGATTTTTGATGATCAAAACCTCTTAATTACAGATTATTTACAATAACCTAATCCATCCTTAATGATTGTTACGTTAAATAAATCAATTATATTGAAAAATTTAGAAAACAACACCTTAACTCTTGAAAATCAAAACCCTAAAAATTTTGGGGTTTTCTTCTTGTTTTGTGTTGTTTGACCGGCCAAGGGAATGAGAGGAAAAAAAATCAAAGTGATTTGGTTTAGGTTTGATTTATATTTATAGGCCTTAAAAGATAATTACTAAAAACAAGTTGTAATCTAATTAGGATATCGTTTCGTTTTTCTTTTCTTTTACTAAAATTCGTTTTTTTCTATTATATAAAAAAAATTATTTATTTATTATTATTTATAACTTTAATACCTATATTTTTTTATTCTAGGTTAAAACTTTTGCTTATTTCGTTAAACCTTGAACTTTCTAACTAGATTTTTAACAAGTCTTCAATTCCAATTATTTCTAAAAATGGAAAGTATTCTAAAATCACTAAAATACTAACATAATATATATAATATAGTACGTACACAAAAAATTATGTACACGACATTTGAAACTACACAAAGCTTCCAAATGATCTCATTTTTATTCAATCTCATTTCAACTAGTACCATGATTCATAAATCATGTACTTCAATCTCATACACACATCTCTCACAAAACACATAAAACACATAAAACACATAAAGAACACACATAAACGCTTCAAATAAATTCTAAACAAACTGACCAACCAGCTTAAACCACGGTTGTCACAGTATCCCCTCCTTTAGGAAATCTCGTCCCGAGATTTAACCATAAGGTTCAACTCTATCATTACCAAACAAATAATCGAGGATACTTATCTTTCAAGTAGTCCTCCCATACCCATGTTAACCCAAAGTTATGCTTTAAATTCCAACTAATTTTAACTATTAGAATCTTACTGCTAATAACTTTGCTTACCCACACAAATATACGAATAACAACATAACAACTATAAATGAAGAGAAACATCCAACTACATGAACCTCGCCCGTCCTCAAGGAAATTCCTCAAAAACCTTAAGTTGTGTAACAACGTGATTCATATCTTAATCCCGCAACTCATCAAACAAGAACTATTTTGAAATTAAGATATGAGTTGATACAAGCTCAACGTCTTAAAAAAATTCATCGCTATTTCAGGTTTACTCGTAATTTTAACACCACTCAAATAACTCCCAATACTCAGTTCATCGGGAAATCTTAACCGATAAGCTACATGGCCAATCCTTTTAAGAATCTTAAATGGTCCTATATACCTAGGTGCTAACTCACCTTTCTATCAAGAACGTACTTACACCTTTCCAGACGAGACTATTCAACTAACATGATCATCAACACTAAACCCTAAAAGTTTCATTTCTACTATCAACTTAACTCTCTTGACGATCTTTGGATTCCTTAGGCCTTTCCTTAATCACGACTACCTTAGTCGTCTCTTGCTCCAACTCAAGTCCAATCATCTTACTTTCTCCAATCTCAGCCTATAAAACAGGCGACCTACCTCTTCTTCCATACAATACCTCCAATGAAAACACCTCGAATACTCGAATGATAACTATCTTTGTAGGAAAAACTCACCTCAACGGAAAAGTAGTATCCAACTACCACCAAATTTCTCACACAAGGCTCTAAACATATTTTCCAATGTCAAAAAAGTACGCTCACTCTGACCATCAATCTATGGATGGTAGGCAGTACTCATATCTACTCGTGTTCATAACGACTTCTACATCCCTTTCTAAAACCTCAATATTCATTCCATCTTTATTAGGAATGCTTAACATGTGCACTCCATGTCTTGCAACTGTCTCATCTACATACAACCTTGCCAACTACTCCATCTTATATTCTTTTCGTATTGCTAGAAAATAGATAACTAGTCCAGTCATCGACTATCCACACCCATTGCATCGCATCTACTACTCGAATCTTGATAACTTAGATTTACTATTCAATCAGTTAATCTTTCCTTTTTCCAATCCAATCGGGTATCTTAGGTTTGTAGTAACAACGAGTAGTAACCTGAAACCTTTGATTGCTCCATACTTTACTTCTAATCGCGGTTAATACTTACTAACACCACCTCTATATCCTTCCTCATACTGTTCGACCCACCATTTGTATACCTAGAATTCATAGTACATCTATTCTCTCCAAGATAAACAGAATACTTCGTCGCATGCTCCTCCTCCATAATCAAAGTCCTTACATCACATGCCATAAGAATCTAAATTCTATTAAAAAATTATAACCCAACCAACCACCTCTTTTCTCTATTTGTTTAGACCCAAGAGCCACGCAACATCTCTGTTGACGCGTTTCCCTGCTTTGACGTCTTAACCTATACCACTAAAATCTTCTCTCGAATCTCAGCTTGGATCTGTCAATACATATGACCAGTGCTGAACCAAGTTTGGTTCATGTTCTTAATTAACACTAAATAATGAGTTTTACACTTGTGCATGCATTTGTCACACAAATGCCAATATGGTATTTGGGACTGATGCATCTCATAAAGACTATGTATGGTTTTATTTGGGATATTTGGTTTGTTTAATAAAATTCCCAACTTTTAGAAACAGAATTTTTTCTGGACTATTTTTTTTCTTAGTATAATAAAGGTTTACTGGTTTCGTCCTGCCTTAGACTCATCAGAAGAGCGGTCCAACTCTCTACCAAAACCAACAGGAAAGAAACCAGAAATCAATGCATTCATGCATGCTTCCAAGCAAAACTTCGGATATTAGCTCATGACACAATGCTATTATAATGTTTAATCACCATTTAACCCAATCTTTGACTAGTTGCCGAAAATGTTTTTATTAACCGCAAAGCAAAACATACAAAAATATACTAGTATGAATGAATCATATAGTACTAAATATGGTGTAATCTTTTTTTTTTAATAACTATACAAGTATATTATCCATTAGATACATAGTTAACATGAATATAGAGGTCGTTAGGAGATCGAGAAATTTATAACACAATCCTAAATACACAAATCGAATGGTAAGCAAAATGATATTTTACGAGCAATTTGTGAATGACAAAAAAACGACATGTTTATTATCATTGTATTCTAAAGCAAAAAACCTACAACAAAAAAACCTACAACATTTCTAGTAAAACCAAGGATTAACAATATCATCTAGACCAAAATCGTCGCCATTATTTAGTTGAAGCAACGACTCCCCGAGCCTTGGTCTTGGAGCGTCTAGTGCAAAGTTAGCATCAAGAATAGCAATTTCCGCTTGAGCTTTCGCTAGTTGGCTTTGAGCTATCTGAATTTGTTGATGCAACGATGATATTATTCCAGCACACCCGTACACAGGATCTTGTATTCTACACTTGGCCTCGTAGTACAACGAGTCCATTGCATCTGCTCGTAGGTGCATAGGTGTTTCCTATATAAATTAAGAAATGTTTTTCCAACATATATAAGAACATCATATTGAAGATTAAATTAAGAAAGATTGTGGTCAAGATTTACCTCGATCACCTTGGTGATGTTGCTCGCTCCATAGATTTTATGAACGAAAATAAATCGTTGAGGGTTATCATTAGGAAAGTATGGTGCGAAAACACAATTAGAAGGACATCTTCTTCTAAAATACTTGCAAGCAGCACATCTAGGTGAAGTCATTGGATTGAAATCTTGAAGAAATCTAGTGGAAGATTTTGCTTTGACGTTGAATATAGGTATTAAGACGGGAAATGTAACGGCTAATATTTTTTTTAAATGTTGTAATAAGGAAAGAAGTAATGAAATTAATTGAATTGTTTTTTGTTGAGCAAATTAGTAATTTTTTTTGTAAGGGTTACATTTTTTTCTCCGGATTTAATTTTTAATTTACCACAAAATTCTCACTTAAATTTCGATATTAATTAACTAGTTTTAATGCTCGTGTACGCACGAGGCTTAGACATTATGTTTTTTTAAACTACATGTGTAGTTTTTTTTCTGTTTTATAAGTTATGTTATATAGAGTATTATAGAAATATATGAAGATAATAGATTCATTAAATCTTTTATATATTACGTAGTATATGAACTTGAGGATGATTACTAATTTTTTTCACTTGTATTAACAGTTTATTATGACTCGACAATTGAGAGCCACTAATCCTAGCGAAACTACCCTTTTAGGTAGCCCGGAGTCGGCTCAAGTGAACCTTCGATGTGCTTCGGTTGTACAACATGATTTCAGGCCGACAATGAAAAATCTACCAAAAAATCTTCAGGTAGATTTTGAATGTGATTAGATAATGTTAAATCCTTGTTTGGAAGTAAGAATTTTTTTACGTTTGTTGTATTTTAGAATATAAGTCTAAGAGGATACATAAAGTTAAGGAGTTATTGTGTTTATTTTTTAAAAATATAAAAAAATTTGTAAATTTTACACTTTTTAACTCCATATAATTTAAATGGGAAAATTAAACAAACAAAAGTTTTATTAATTACCCCTTCTTTTTAAGTTTTTGTTTCCACAAATTTGACACATATATTTTTATGTGTTTTTTTTTCTATTATATTTTACGTTAAATTTTTTTCAATTTTGACCAAATTGATTCAATTTTGACTTTTTATTGACCAATCTAATCACACGATTTTGCCTACGTGGCAAAATCTAGCGTTCTGATTGGTCCAATTTTTTTCTCATATGATTTAATTTGATAGAAAACTCTGAAATGATGTAATTCTTTTATTATATAAAAGATTTTTATAGTAATTAAAAGAAATGAAATTTGATCTTTATTTTTTCATGTTGTGTTAAACAACTTATCCTAGTTTGAACTTTGAACAAACTAAACCCTGTTTAACTATGTAGTCCAAAATAATTTAGTACGCAAAAGCTATGTTATGTATGTAGTGTTATGTTTTGTTAAACAGCTTATCATGTTATGTTAGGGGTGTTGATAGGTTCGCTTATCAGGTTCTTCGGTTAGTCGGTTAAAGAAATTTTGCCAGCCCGAAAATCGAATTTGAATTTGATTTGATTTTCGAGTTGACCCAAATAACTCGAATTACATCATTTATTTAAAAAAAAGATTTACATAGATACTTAAAAAAATTATTTCAAGCATAAAAAGTGTTTTTTTATATTAGAATAAAATTTTAATGTTTTTTATATATATATATATATATATATATATATATATATATATATATATATATATATATATATATATAAAAATATATATATATATATATATATAGATATATATATATATATATAATGTGTGTGTGTGTGTGGTAAAAAGTATAGGAATGATTTTTTAGCCATTTGGAATGAGAGGTATTATGAGATTAAATTGAGTATTAATTACATATTTGCACATAACGACTTGTAACAGACACACTAACCATGTTGTTGACACATAACGACTTGTAACTGACACACTAACGATGTTGACACACTATTAATAGGCTATTATTGACACACATGAATTTTTTAGCTAACAATGTTAACAAACTTGCACATAATATCTTGTAACTGACACACAATTGACACACTTTTCACATGATATTAATGACACATAAATGAAATCTGCACACTTTTAACATGATATTAATGACACATAAATGAATTCTCTACACTTTCTATCATTTTTACCCAAAATCACTTTCTATTTGAACCAATATATATATATAGTGAGACTTTCTTTTCAGAACCATTCTTAGTGCGAGAACTGACAGAACCACCAAAAACATGCATGCACGCCTTCAATAATTGTATTTTTTGCACATATGTTCTAAAAACAACATATATGTTTTAAAAAAACATAGTTGTTCTAAATAATTTGATAAGAAATTAGAAATACAAATTTTTTCTTTGAAGGTGTGCATGTATGTTCTTATAAGGCGTGCAACAATAATATTGCGGCCGTGTGTATGGTTTTTGTGAAAGAAGAGGAAGATTTCATGATGATACTGAAGAACATAGGTGGATTCTTACGATTATTGATGATTTTCATGTATTTTTTTATTTTTAAAAGGCGTGCATGTATGTTTTTTGTGGTTCTGTCAGTTCTCGCACTAAGAATGGTTCTGAAAAGAAAGTCCCCCTATATATATATATATATATATATATATAGAGGTATATATATATATATATATATATATATATATATAAATATTTATATTAAACCCATATAAAAGAAGGTTTTTGATCTTTTAATCTTGAAGCAAAAATCAATCATTACTCTTGCATAGCTTGACCTTCCCCAAGATTGCAAGCACATATCAGCAGTATAAGAGTCAAGCATAATAGGAGTATCAAGTTTAGTAGCAATGGCACTCAATCCATTCTCGCTAAACGCCGTAACGGGGACACCATGAAGTTTCACCCAAACCGGAACATTCCCAACGTCTTCTTTTAATAAATTCACATACGGGTTCCATTTTTTGAGAATAATTGGATGATTGCAAATAAACCATGGACCATTTTCAAGTATTGAATTCAAGCCATCCATGGAGCTAAACTAGAAAGAGAATAGCCCGGTAGATGAGCTAAACATTGATCTAACCAAACCAAATTTACCCCACGTGTTCTTAACATAATTAGCAACAACTGGGTAGGCCACTCGCTTTTCCAAAAAGAAACCATAAGCAGAGTTTGCAAACCTGTCACTAACAGCTCTAATAGACTCCGCTGGCACAACTACATCAACTCCGTTCCCCCCGGTGTATATAAAGTACGTATATTCAAAGCCTTCCTACTCGATTCACCAATAATAATAGCATATGAAGACTTACTAGGGGTATTTCCAGGCGAAGTAGTTCCCTTCGTTGGTAATGGTGGGTATGATCCCCCACCAGTATTCACCACATTAGCTTTATCCATCAAAAGACTTTGCACCTCCGTCGCCACAAGTTCGATAATAGGTGGGACATCCTCGACTGACTCAACCACCATTGTATCATGCTTCTCCTTCACACCTCTCCCAACTCCTCTCCCCTTCAGACTAAAAAACCCTCGCTCCATTCCTAAATTAATCAACCCAGACAACCAATAATACCAACAAGAAGAGAACGCCTAATCTTCAATAACGAGACCCTAGCTAGCTAGGGTTTAGAATCGCGAATCACAACAGAACAACCTTCATTTAAAGATCATTAGGTTTAATAATGGCAATCGGTATCCTAGTGATAAAAAATGGAACCCTACTGACGAAATATAAGAACCCTAAGAAATCAGATCGCAAACCCTAAATTTTGGGATAGAAACTGATATAGATTCAAGTTAAGGCACACAAAATCAAAGATTAGGAGACCTAACAACAATCGATATCCAGTTTTGGACCAGAAAGTAGAGATCGAACATCGATTTGAAGCAGATAGGGTGGTCACCAAAAAATTCGCCAACATTTACGTAAATAGTCTTCTTTTTGAAGTTTAATATATATTTTTTTCGAAGAAAAAAGAACTTTCAATAATTTACGTAAATAGTCTTTTTTTACCCATTATTAAAACATTCGTCCTTAACGAACAACTCCGTCTAACATAAATTAACGTAAAACCTCGCGCTCCGCAGCTGAGCGCGGGTTAAAAACTGAAGAATACTAGTAATCTTTAGTGTTATGCAAGAACTAGAGAGAGAAGTGGGTTGGAAAGTTTCTAGAGAGAGAAAGATGATAATATTATTAAGTGTGTGAAATATGAGAAATAAAACAACCAACCACCCTCTCCAAGGCATGGAGAGGGTATATATGCTACAAAACAAGGCCGGCCATAGGCCTTAACGGGCTTTCCATGGGCCTTGGGCCAGACTAGTTTACTAGACTAATCATATAACAAACTACGGGCTAAGACTATTACAACTTGGAAGTGACCGATACTTTTCTTGTTTCCAACAATCTCCCCCTAAGGGATGTCACTCCATTTTACAAAATTTAAACCTAGCGTACTATGCTATATCTCTTAGTCTTCAGCTCGTAAACTTGACTTTCTCTTGTGAATATGTTGTAGTAATCTTTGACTTTAGGCTCAAGCTTGTTCCTTTATCTTTACTTGTAAGTGGAGATGTGATCTTGAGCACTGTGAGATCATCAACCAAGCATAATCTCGTTTCGCCATCTTGTGACTTTGTCATCTTGTGATCTTGTGACTTCTGGACCGACATGCTCATACCATTCTTGATTTGTTGACTTGGAAAGCTTTAATGTTGCATCTTTCTTGAAATTCTTTAACTTTAACACTTCGTCACTTCGAGAAAGACGTTCGGTATCAGAGTGACGGAAACTTCTTTGAAATTCTTTGACTTTAATACTTCGTCACTTCAAGAAAGACGTACGGTATCAGAGCCATGGAGTGGTGTGTTTAGTTTTTGT
>BQNB010076460.1:0-26404 GCA_026074375.1 Tanacetum coccineum
GAAGATCCATTTTACTTCTGGTCTTCATCACTTCTCGATGAGTACATAGCGTCGCATTTAACTTTTTTTATGTTTTAAAAACCCGCGAGGGAGATACATGCTTGTTTTAGAAAATCGAACACATGTGATTTTATTATGTGAACATTGCTATGAGTGGTATGTTGTGGCCCTTCCTTCATGGACCGTTAATTACCAATAACCGATAAACGCTGATGCAATAATAATAGATCTATTTTGGCCTAACGACCTGTCTGACGTGTGTTCCTCGCGAGGGCATACGGAGACATATTATATTTAGTATTGGGAGTATGTAACACTATCACTCCGATTTGGGCACATGTTTAAGGTTTGGTTCGTGGCTCTAACATTGTTATGATTATTCTATGAACTAAATGTTTTGCTATGCTTTTGTTCAAAGTGATTGTTTATCAACTACATGGATTCACTCAACATTTTTGTTGATGTTTTAGCATGTTTATCTCAGGTATATGCTTGCTTACTTGGATGGGATGGAATGCGAATATAGAAGGACGTGGACTTGGGGAACTTTGTACATTCAATAAAATGTTTTTAAAGGAAAATTATCATATTGTGACTTATTTAGAAATAAGTTTTCTAAAAGCTATTGGGACCTTGTAACTCTGATCTTTTTAATAAAATCGAATGTAATCTTTATTAGTAAACGTTTCTTTTATAGTCGTTTACCGTGACTCGTGAGCTTGTATTATGAAGTAGCACCCCAATGTTGTATTCCGCTGCGTTGTAAATTTTAGGGTGTTATAAAGAAGTTCTTTAAAAGAAGAGGAAGATTCGTGAGAAAACCTCAGAAACACAAAAAGACATTCTAAATAAGTCGTGATGACAAGAACGGTAAAAGTGATAGAAAATGCTTTAGATGCGGCGACCCGAATCATCTTATGGGAGAATGTCCAAAACCACCAAAAGACAAGAACCAAAGAGCTTTTGTCGGAGGTTCTTGGAGTGATAGCGGTGAAGAAGATGATGAGAAGGTCAAAAACGAAACGTGTCTCGTAGCTCAAGTTTCAAGTGAGATATGCCTTGGAGTCAACTTAGAACCCGATGAGTGGATAAAGGATAGTGGATGCTCCAAACACATGACGGGTAACCAAAATCTCTTCTCAAGCTACAAGGCATACAATGGAGGTAATGTTATTTTTGGTAATAATCTTCGCGGTACCATCATTGGCAAAGGTAAGATTTTGAATGACTCTCTCAAAATAGATAATGTAGAACATGTAGATAATTTAAGATTTAACTTGTTAAGTATAGGAAAAATATGTGATAATAAGTGTAGAGTAACTTTCTCTGAACATAATAGTGAAATCACTAAGGATGGTAAGGTTATAGGTTGAGGTATTAGGAAGAAAGGCTTATATGTGATGAAATTAGGAAATAAGCCTAAAGACCAAATTTGTCTAGCAACGATTGATGAAAATTCCACGTTGTGGCATAGGAGATTAGGTCATGCAAATATGCATCTCATTTAATCGTTAGCATCTAAGAAATTAGTTAGAAACTTACCTAAGCTTAAGTTTGATCAACACTTCTGTGATGCTTGCAAAATTGGAAAACAAGCTCACGCTAGTCACAAAGCTAAGAATATAGTCTCAACGACTAGATGCTTAGAACTCCTTCATATGGATCTCTTCGGTCCATCCGCCGTACGGAGTTACGGAGGAAACCGCTACACCTTAGTCATAGTAGATGACTACTCTAGGTATACTTGGACTAGATTCCTTAAGGACAAAACCGAAGCCTTCGATCAATTCAAAATATTTAGTAAGAAAATTCAAAACCAATTAGGATGTACAATAGTGTCAATAAGAACCGACCACGGTAGGGAATTTGATAATGAGGTGCAATTTGGAGAGTTTTGTAATGCCAATGGAATTACACATAACTTCTCAGCTCCACGCACTCCTCAATCAAATGGCGTGGTTGAAAGGAAAAATAGGACACTTCAAGAAATGAGTAGGACTATGTTGAATGAGCAATCGTTACCACAAAAGTTTTGGTGTAACGCAGTAGATACTTCAACATACATTCTCAACCGAATCCTAATTAGAGCCATCTTAGGAAAAACACCTTACGAACTCTTGAGAGGTAGGAAACCTACTCTTGATTACTTTAGAGTGTTTGGAAGCAAGTGCTTCATTTTAAACACTAAAGACTACCTTACAAAGTTTGACCTAAAGTCATACGAATGTATCTTTTTAGGTTACTTGCAAAATAGTAAAGCCTACATCATCCTTAACAAACATACTAGGAAAGTCGAAGAATCACTCAACGTGACATTCGATGAAACTCCTCCACCCTCTAAGACATCACCTTTGGTGGATGATGACTTAGATGAAGAAGAAGCAATTAAGATTACCGAAAAGAAAAACCTAGAAAATGACATTGAGGATGAAACTTTATATAACACCCCGTGTTTTCAGGTCATATTACGATTCCAAATTTATTCATTTTCCTTTTTTTATTGGGTTTGTGGGTTTACTTCCATTTAAACCACACTAGTTAAATCGCATAGGCATCAAACGTTATCGTTAAGCTAGAATTTTGACCTAAGCCCATCAAGACCTTACTTGAACCCATGGTATTCGCCATTTATTTTATATTTCTCGTCAAGAAAGTACTAGATCACATTCATTTCATCCTATCAAAAATAAAAGCTATTCAAAATAAACTACACTAAAAATCCTAACTCTTATACATTAGGAAACTAAATAAATTAGGATAGAGTCCATATACACCTACAATGTAGCAAATAAGTCATGCATCTTTTGTTTAAACCTCCTCCACCTGAATAATGCAAAGAAAAAGATAACAAATCCCATCCTAAGTTAACTCTTTTGTCCAACGTTTAAAAGCCCATAACCCTTTTCTCCCAAAACCCACATAATCTCGTGACATCTAGCTGTTATCACCTTGATTTTTGCTTCCACGCCGTATACAGTTTTCACCTTTAAATCACTATACATTGACCAATTGAAAACCCAAGAAATTCTTTACCTTAATTGGTTTAACAACAGAATGTGACTTCAAGATGAAGCACTATGCATGCATTCTTTGTAAGTATAAGAAGACTTGCATCCTTTTTGCAAACACAGAAGAAACAACAACATCCTCCTTATCATACCTCACCATCTCACTTGGTTGTTTTCTTGGCATTCTGGTTCAACGCCTACACAACACCCAAACAAACCCGCGCCCCTTTGCACCCTTGTCAAAAGCAAAACCCTAGCCCTAACAAGATTCTTGAGTGTTCCACTTGTTATTCGAGTATTAAGACATCAAAAAAGAAGAAGTGGTGTTGGGTCATAAGGAGAGCAAACGGTGGTGAAAATTCATTGGTTTGGAGTCACGTAGGGTTTTCAAGCAAATGGGGTTTTCTCATTGAGTCAAGCCCTTCACGCACACAATCTCACGTTTTACTGTGAGCCGTTACTTCTATTTTACTCCTTTATATCATGCAATTCTTATGTCATAGTGTTGTGCTTAAAACCTATTAAGAAAGAAAACACTTTTCTTTTGAACATATGAAGTCGAATAATACTATAACGTTTATTAAACTTGTAAAATGACAAATAAGTTATGAACCATGTTTATGCTAGGATATTTAGGGTAGAACCCAACCCCCTTTGTAGTTTGAATACATTGGTTTAAGGGAAAGAGAAACGTATAAGTATTGATAATGTAAAATGCAACCCACACCTATGATTTTATGTACGTTATTCGACACCTAGGAGTGGTCACAAAAATCGACACTTTGTTTATTTCAAAAATAGGACATGTAAAGATTGTTTTGCCCTGCCTGAATTCTCTAGGGTTTTGTCAAGTAGAGACAGAGTTAGAAAGTCTCAAAGGTGAGCAAAAACCTGTTACCTTTTTACACTGTTTTTAAAATAACCTGGTAGGTCGACTTTAGGCTTTGATTCGACTAAACTAAACTAAGAGATAAGGTCAGTGCTTAGGGGCTTTTTGTAGTTGACATGGCGATTTTTATTTAGGAATTTGAATCATCGAAAACGGTTGAGTAATGAGTTCGCAACATGGGCCGCAAAAGTTAGTAATGCAGCGATGTAGTTATACTAGCATGTCATGCAGTTATTACTGTTGACCGAATGTTTCGACCCCTTTACTTTGTGCACTTTTTTAGACACTCGATATCGAACCCCTAACAACAAAACTTATAAAGAGATGAATTAATTGTCGACCTGGCCTGAGTTTATCAAAGGTGTTTTATCTCATCTAATTGTTGAGTGATTAAATGTCGCAAATTGAGATCAAAAATATGTTGCGCACTTAGCCAAAATGTGTTTGTTTCTGTGTTTAAAATCCAGTCGCGACACACACTCACTTAGCCCCATTTTTGACCCATTAAACGACCTCGTTAGACAAAACTTAAAAGACGAGAGTTGTAGACGACCTGGCAAAGTTTTAAAGCTTACTTTTAGTTTGTAACTTCACATGTACGAGCCTATAATGTATAATCTAAAACTCTTAAACGTCCGTCGCCTAATTATTTTAAAATAAAAACGTTTACTTTAACATATATAACTTGTTATTAGTCAACGTTTGCTTAATTAAATTGACACATTTAGAGACCAAACTAAGGCCCCGACATGAATTAACCACCAAAAGCATAACGGACCTAGATTCTAAAATATCCGATATCGTAGTTTACATGTTTATTAATAATAGGACATAACCCGTTATATTTGGCCAAATTTTCATGAAAAGTCATAATTATAAACAAGCGATATTTTCTCAACTCAATCACACACTATGGATGAATATGCAAGTTATTTTATATTATTATTTTTCCGTTTAGTGAATATTATTATTTATTCATAGTTGCGAAAGTCCCATTTGCATCGTTTTTCGTGCCACCACTTTGCTTCTACGTTATCATTACTTAGAAGCGAGTTATAGTCCCCATCTTTTATACCTTTTTAATCAATTTATCAAATCTCGGGATGAGATCATGTTTTGTTTTACAAACAAGAATGCAAGTACATTTTAAATTCAAATTATGAGTTAGCCTAAGGTAGCATAACCCACTAAGCCCATCATCATGAATTGAAAATTAGAGCATAGATGTAACTGTTAATTGCATTATGTAAGCGCGAATGTTATGAATAGATCTATTTGGGATTAACATCCCGTTCGGCCAATAGCTCTTACTAGATTTACCGTTGTACCAGAACGACGAATGTAACCATTTGGAATCAAGATGTTACGGGTTTAAAACCATCCTACATTGGGCAAAGTCATTTATATGTATTTTATATACATTCATTGTTGAGCGTCAGTGTCATAAGCTTAGTGCATTTCGTAATACATTTTTGTGATATTGTATTCGTTGCTTTATTACAGGAAAATCTTGCTATCCGCTTCATTAAATTTATAAACCTATAAATTCACCAACATTATTGTTGACAGTTTAAACATGTTTTCTCAGGTCAATAAGGTACAAGTCATGGATATATTGGACGGTCGTCATTTGAAGTCACATTATCATAAAGATTTGCATGCATTACATTTTGGGATATTGTTATGTTGTGAAATCTTTACTTTACCAATTTAAACAAGTAACCCATGATGCTCTTTTGGAAACTAACCAATATTTTCTTTATGAAATCTAATGTATCAGTTTTTAAACGACCCTTATAATGGTCGTTCTCATATCTTGTGCTATTGATCTATGAAGTAATACCCCCGAAACATCATATTCCGCTGTGGCCCATTTTGGGGGTGTTATAGATTGGTATCAGAGCCAAGGTTATAGAGAACCATGTCAAATGTTTTTACTTGGTCTATAACCGTTTTCAAACATTGTGTCATTTAAATGTGTTCCAAAGGGACATACATACATTACTTATTTACATATAGTATACATACTTACATGTCATGCATCATTTTAGCATTAGTTGATTTTACTAAGTGCTTACATAAGTTATATACGTGCTTATAATACATTACGTATATTACTGATGGTATTATATAATGTACTTATATAAGTTTATATTATGATTACAGATTTGCCATGTCTTCAGACAACGCTTCATCCACTGTTACCTATACGTCTGTATCTTTCGATTCAAACGGACCATCATCATGAGGCATTCCACTCGTGAATGCCAGTGAGATTCTGGATATGGACCCATACGAGGAGGTCGCCCAACAAGGACATGCCCATCCACTGTCACCTGCCTATGTACCTGACCCCATGGAGTTGGATGAGCATGCACCAGTATATGTTCCGGAGCCAGAACACCCGGAGTACCATGCACCATCAGATGATGACATTCAGGTCGAGGATCAACTTTATGCTGATGATGCTTCATCGACCGATGGGTCACCTGGATACATTGCCGACTCGGATTCGATAGAGGAGGATACTGATGCAGATTCTATTGATTATCCAGATGAGCCCAAGGATGGCGAGGAGGATAAAGATAAGGATCTCGGGGAGGATCCTAGTAAGGAGCATGAGCCTGAAGATGACGATGATGATGATGATACAGATGATGAGGATAAGGAGCCCACTAAGGACGAGGAGGAGGAGGAGCACCTGGCTCTGGCTGATTCTTCTGTAGTACCTGTTGTTGACCCTGATCCCTCAGCTGGGGATACAAAGGCATTTAAGACTGATGAGGCTGCACCTACACCTAGATCACCTCAGACAAGGATCCCTTTTTCTCAGACATGTCTCTGTAGGGCACGGAAGACTGTCCGACTTGATCTACCTATGTCAGCATCCATGGAGGCACGCATTGTTGAGCATGTTGTCGCACCTATACCACCCACCAACCCTACCTATGATCAGGCACCATTGGAGCATAGGGCAGCCATGATCCGTATGAGAGATGACATCCCCGAGGAGGACATGCCACCTCGGAGGAGATTTATACTTACTGCTCCCCCACCTGGGTGGGTGTGATATAGCAGAGAGTTCTGCTGCTGCTACTGCTAGGGCACCTAGAGTTCAGTATGATGTTGTTGATGTTGTTGAGGCCGGATAGGGTTTGATTCGTAGTCCTGGTCATGATACCCTGACTATTGCTAGAGCTACTGACAGAGCAGAGGATGTTGGTTACGTTAGAGCTTTACAGACTTCTGAGCATAGGATGATGACTTCCATCAAGGAAGTTAATTTGAGGGTCAGCTACCAGGCACAGGTTCGCAAGCAAGAGAGTGAGATTTTCTATACACTGCTTCATGATGCTCGGACTGACCGCAGAAACATTAGGCTCGAGATTGATGTAGTGAGAGGTCAGAGGACTGCTTATGAGACAGAGTTCCATGAGGTACGCCAGGCTTACCTTAGTTCCGAGGCTCGGAATAGGGCATTATTGGCACGACTTGAGACACTAGAGACTCACATGAGTCGTATAGAGTGGCAGCGCTAGAGAGCGGAGGATGATGCAGTCAGACAGATGATGCGTATCTATGTGCTAGAGGCTAGAGCTCGGATTGATACTGTGGAGGACGCCAGTAGTAGCTGTTAGTTGTACTTTTCATTTCTAGTTATCATGTATAGTCTATTAAGCTTTATGGGTAACTCCAAACTAATAGACTCTAGGAAGTATTTTCATTTTCTATACTAAGATCATTTGTGGTCATTCTGTATCCAAACAAATCATGTATGATTCGACATTATGTTATGAAATGTTGATGTATGATGTTATGGTTGATCTCATTTTATTCATTTTCCATGGTGTTGTGGTGTAGTTATTATTATCATATCCATTTGTATCGACATTGTGATTATATCTCACGTACATTGTATTCTTGTGATTATTAGAATCATGCCTGTAACAAGACAAGGAACAAACGACGCCATGACTCCAGAATCCATTCAAGCTATGATCGATCGAGCAATCCAAAGAAACTCTACTCAGGATGACGGAAGCCAAAGTTCAGGAGGAGGAATCAGAAGGCCTGTGCAACCTGCACGTGTCTGTTCCTACCCCGACTTCATGAAATGCCAACCCTTGAACTTCAAGGGAACTGAAGGCGTTGTTGGCTTGTCTCACTGGCTCGAAAAGATGGAATCAATATTCCACATTAGCGGTTGTGCCGTTGAAAATCAAGTGAAGTTTGCTACTTGCACTCTGCTAGGTGCCGCACTAACCTGGTGGAATGGTCATGTGAGAACCTTAGGTCATGATGCTGCCTATGCTATGACTTGGGGGACTTTCAAAAAGAAATTGACGGACAAATATTGTCCAAATGGTGAAATCAAGAAACTCAAAATTGAACTGTGGAATCTTAAGGTCAGGGGAAACGATGTTGCCGCTTACACTCAGCGTTTCCAAGAACTAGCCTTGATGTGCACCAAATTTCTTGCTGATGAAACCGCAAAGATTGACAAGTATATCGGTGGACTTCCCGATAACATTCATGGAAATGTCATGTCTGCAAGACCCAAGACTCTTGATTTTGCTATCGAGTTGGCCAACGACTTGATGGATCAGAAACTCCGCACTTATGCAGAAAGGCAGAATGAAAACAAGAAGAAGGCCGATGATTCGTCAAGAAACAATCACCAACAACAACCCTACAACAAGCAAAATGTAGCTAGGGCATACACTGCTGGTCCGAGTGGAAATAAGGTTTATACTGGGGACCTACCTCTGTGTACCAAGTGTAATTACCACCACACGAGGCAATGTGCACCCAAGTGTGGAAAATGCAAGAGGTATGGCCATGCTACCACTGATTGTCGGGTCAATACCAACAACAACAATAACAACAACAACAAGAATCAAAAGGCTGGGGCATGCTATGAATGTGGTAACACCGGGCATATAAGGAGGGATTGTCCAAAACTAAAGAACCGTAGAAATGGCAACGGGAATGGCCCAGCTCAAGGAAGAGCTAATGCGTTGGGAGGAAGAGATGCTAGCCTGGACTCTAATTTCATCACGGGTACGTTTCTTCTCAATAACCGTTATGCTAAGATTTTGTTTAATACTGGTGCGGATAGAAGCTTTTATCTAATACCTTTAGTGCCTTGATTAACATTACCCCCACTACATTAGAAAATCATTATGACGTAGAATTAGCCGATAGGAAAATCATAGGAGTTAACACCACAATTCGAGGTTGTACTCTAAACTTCATGAATCATCCTTTCAACATCGATTTGATGCATGTCCCACTCGGTAGTTTTGATGTCATTGTTGGGATGGATTGGTTGACAAAATATCATGGAGTGATCATCTGCAACGAGAAGATTGTACGTGTTCCTTTCGGTAAAGAAACATTAATTTTTCAAGGTGATGGAAGCAATCCAAGGAAGGAATCCTGACTGAATATCATTTCATGCTCTAAAGTACGAGAATATTTGTCAAAAGGATGTGATGTCTTTTTGGCACACATTACTATGAAGGAAGCCAAAGACAAGTCAGAGGAGAAGCGACTTGAGGATGTACCAATCGTCAGAGACTTTCCGGAAGTTTTTCCTGAAGACTTGACGGGTATTCCACCAGCTCGACAAGTAGAATTCGAAATTGATTTGGTACCAGGTGCTACACCTATAGCACGGGCGCCTTATCGATTGGCACCATCAGAAATGAAAGAACTGGCAGAACAACTTCAAGAACTATCCGACAAATGATTTATAAGACCCAACTCTTCACCTTGGGGAGCCCCGGTCTTGTTTGTCAAGAAGAAAGACGGATCGTTCCGTATGTGCATCGATTATCATGAACTAAACAAGCTAACGGTAAAGAACCGTTATCCACTTCCGAGAATTGATGACTTATTTGACCAACTGCAAGGATCAAGTGTCTACTCGAAGATTGATCTATGATTAGGTTACCACCAGTTGAGAGTTCGCGAGGAGGATATTTCGAAGACCGCGTTATGGCCATTATGAATTCCAAGTGATGCCTTTTGGGTTGACGAATGCACCCGCTGTATTTATGGACCTCATGAATAGGATGTGCAAACCATACTTGGATAAGTTTGTGATTGTCTTTATCGATAACATATTAATTTATTCAAGAAACAAGGTAGAGCATGAAGAGCATCTCAAGCTAATCTTGGAACTACTTAAGAAGGAGGAGTTGTACGCAAAATTCTCCAAGTGTGAATTTTAGATTCCAAAAGTACAGTTTCTCGGACATGTGATTGATAGCAAAGGCATCCATGTAGATCCTGCAAAGATCGAGTCAATTAAAGATTGGGCATCTCCTAAAAGTGCAACAGAGATCCACTAATTTTTAGGACTCGCCGGTTATTACAGAAGATTCATCAAAGGCTTTTCTAAGATCGCTAAGTCAATGACTAAGTTGACTCAGAAAAATGTAAAGTTTGACTGGGGAGAAAAGGAGGAAGCTGCATTTCAATTAATTAAACAAAAGCTGTGTAGCACACCCATTCTGGCCTTGCCTAAAGGATCAGAAAACTTCATTGTTTATTATGATGCGTCGCATAAGGGTTTGGGTGCCGTGCTTATGCAAAATGAGAAAGTTATAGCCTATGCTTCTTGACAACTGAAGATCCATGAGAAAAACTACACAACTCATGATCTGGAACTCGGAGTTGTGGTGTTCGCTCTTAAGATGTGGAGACATTACTTATACGGGGCAAGGTGCACCATATTTACTGACCACAAGAGTCTACAACATATCCTCGATCAAAAAGAGTTGAACATGAGGCAACGACGTTGGTTGGAGTTGCTTAGTGATTACGATTGTGACATTCGTTATCACCCGGGGAAAGCGAACGTTGTTGCTGATGCTTTGAGCAGGAAAGAACGGTCTAAACCTTTAAGAGTTTGAGCCTTAGTCATGACTATTGGTTTGAATCTTCCTAAACAAATCCTAGAAGCTCAAACTGAAGCATTAAAACCTGAAAACCTCACTGCTGAAGATGTTGGAGGTATGCTCCGACAAGACGTTACAAAGGAAAGATTGAAACAACATGCGGACGGAACCTTATGTTTAAACAACAGAAGTTGGTTACCGTGTTATGGCGACTTAAGGACTCTGGTCATGCACGAGTCTCATAAGTCAAAATATTCTATTCATCCGGGTTCAGATAAGATGTACCAAGACTTGAAGCAGTTGTATTGGTGGCCTAACATGAAGGCGAACATTGCCACTTATGTTAGCAAATGTCTGACTTGTGCTAAAGTCAAGGCAGAACATCAAAAACCTTCCGGCTTACTGGTCCAACCGGAGATTCCAGAATGGAAGTGGGAGAAAATCACCATGGATTTCGTCACTAAACTCCCTAAGACGGCAAACGGTTATGACACCATTTGGGTGATCGTTGATCGTCTTACAAAATCTGCTCACTTCCTACCAATGAGGGAAAATGATCCCATGGAGAAGTTAATGAAGCTTTACATGAAGGAAGTAGTCACCCGACATGGTGTGCCTGTATCTATTATCTCCGATCGTGATGGTAGATTTACTTCACTATTCTGGCAAGCACTTCATAAGGCATTGGGAACTCGATTGGACATGAGTACGGCCTATCATCCCGAAACTGACGGTCAAAGTGAAAGGACTATCCAAACCTTGGAAGACATGTTACGCGCTTGCGTGTTAGACTTTGGAAAGAGTTGGGATAGACATTTACCGTTAGTGGAGTTCTCATACAACAACAGTTACCATACCAGCATAAAGGCTGCACCCTTTGAGGCACTGTATGGACGAAAGTGTCGATCACCCGTATGTTGGGCAGAAGTTGGAGATGCTCAGCTTACTGGTCCTGCAATAATTCATGAAACCACCGAGAAGATCGTCCAAATCAAAAGCAGAATCCAAGCCGCTCGTGACCGACAGAAGAGCTATGCAAACATTAGACGTAAACCAATGGTATTTCAAGTTGGTGACAAGGTCATGTTAAAAGTTTCACCTTGGAAAGGAGTTGTGCGTTTTGGCAAACGGGGGAAGTTAAACCCTAGGTATGTCGGTCCTTTCAAGGTAATCGAGAGAGTCAGAACTGAGAAAGGTTGGAATGGTTTACCTATAAACTTGAGCTACCACAACAAATTTAAACCGTAGGTCATAACACGTTTTTACGTCTTCAATCTAAAGATGTGCATGTTAGAATGAATCGTTTAGTGATTCGTTGGAAGAACTACGATATGGATGAAAAAGTCTAACTTTTGTGGAAGAACCAATAGAAGTCATGGATCGCAAAATCAAACAATTGAAGAGGAGTCGCATTCCCATCATTAAGGTTAGATGGAACTCTAAACGAGGTCCTGAGTTAACCTGGGAATGTGAGGATCAATTCAAGCAGAAGTACCCACATCTTTTCACAAAGACTAGCACCGTGTCAATAAGTGCGCGTTTAAGCCTTGAGGACAAGGGTCATCGAACCGGGGGAGACTTTTGCACCTTGTGTTTTTCAGGTTATTACGATTCCATATTTTTATCATTTTCCTTGTTTGTTTTATTGGGTTTGTGGGTTTTCTTCATTTAAACCACATAGTTTAATCAGTAGGCATCAAAACGTCGTTAAGCTGAATTTTGATAAGCTCATCAAGAACATACTTGATTCCGTGGTATTCGCATTTATTTATATTTCTCGTCAGAGAAGTTACTAAGATACATTCATTTCATCATATCAAAAATAAAAGCTTTTAAAATAAACTACACCAAAATCTAACTTATATACCATTAGGAAGGGGGTAACTAAATAAATTAGGTTAGAGTCCAATTATAAACCTACAATGTAGCAAAAATAAGTCATGATCTTTTGTTTAAACATCCTTTCCAATGAATAATGCAAAGAAAAGTAACAAAATCCATCCTAAGTCAATCTTTTCCCCGCCTCCCCCCCCCCCCAAACCCCCCCCCGTTTAATTGACATAAACTTTTTTATAACAAAACCACATTAATCTAGGGAATCTAGCTGTTATACGTGTTTTTTGCGTCTCGCCATTATAGTTTTCACCTTTAATCACGTTACATTGACACAATTGTTAAAATAAGAAATTTTTACCTTAATGTTTATTTTAACTAACAGAACGTGACTTCAAGTTGAAGGGGCGGGACAACTATGCATGCATTCTTTGTAGTATAAGAACTTGCATCTTTTTGCAAACTCAAAAGAACAGAAACAACAACAATCATCATTATAATACCTCACCATCTCATTGGTTGTTTTCTTGGCATTCTGGTTTCAACGCACTTATTAATTACAACAAAACATACCCGTGCCACTTTGTACCATAGTCCATCGCTATTCCCTAGCACTAACAAGATTCTTGGTGTTTCACTTCTTGTTAATTGATTATTAAGCAAGCAAAAAAAAGTTAGGTTGTAGAGTCTTTATAAGGAGCAGCAAACTGGTTGGTGATAATTTCCCTTGGGTTTTGGAGTTCACGTGAGGGTTTTCAAGAATTGGATTTCTCGTTGAGTCAAGCCCTTATGCACAACATACCTCGCTTTTTTACTGTGAACCGTTATTGCATTTTACCTCCTTTTATAATGCAAATTCTTAATGTCATATGTGTTTGTGGCTTTTAAAACCCTATCCCAACTTTGAGGGTATCTTTTTCATAAAGTTGACGTTGGAGATTAGAACCCTACAACACATAACTAGCAGAATCGTTAACGAGCTAACCGTCGCTGGTGATAAAAGGGGGCTAACAAGGTAGTCACGGGGCTTCATACATGATGAGCTAGACCAAATGGGGTTACTAAATAATGCTATAGCAGAGACGGGCCTAAAGCTCGTATGTTGTGTAATATTGATGGTGGCAGACCCGGCTAATGTAGGTCGGAGGGTGCTTCCTATGGAGGTTGTGGTTAAGCGTATTGAGGAAGAACAAGAGGTGAGGCCTAGGCAGTAAAGGATATTGATTTGATTGATTGATTGCTTCTTATTGATAACAATGAACCTATATGTAGGATACAAGGGAACATTCTAGAATATGGGTTGCCCTAGAAGCTATACAAACTAGGCTCGGACCAATGGGCCAATTTCACTAAATATACAATATAAATACATGCTCTAATACGCCCCCGTAGTTGGAGCGGGAGATTTCCGGACGCTCAAACTGGATCTGAAATCAGCAAACAACGGATATGGGAGTCCTTTTGTGAAGATATCTGCTTACTGAAATCGTGAAGGGACATGGAGAACTCGAACATGACCTGCTGCTACTTTGTCATGAACAAAATAAATGTCAATCTCTATATGTTTGGTGCGTTGATGTTGCACGTGGTTTGTAGACATGTATACGGCACTGACATTATCACAGTAGACCAAGGTCGCTGTGGAAAGTGGGGTATGAAGCTCACGAAGGAGGTTGCGAATCCAAGATGTCTCAGCTACAGCATTCGCAACCCCGCAGTATTCAGCCTCGGCACTAGAGCGAGATAACGTGTCTTGGCATTTGGAAGACCACGCCAGGAGGTTATCACCAAGAAACGCACAGTATCCAGAAGTAGACCGGCGCATAGCCGGACAACCTGCCCAGTAAGCATCAGAGTAGGCAATAAGCTGTGATGTAGGAGACCGAAATAACTGTAATCCAAAATCAGTGGTTCCTCGAAGGTAACGAAGAACACGTTTCATAGCATTAAGGTGTGGCTCTCGAGGATCATGCATGTACAGACATAACTGTTGAACTGCATATGACAAATCGGGTCGGGTAAAGGTGAGATACTGAAGTGATCCGGCAAGGCTGCGATATAAAGTGGGATCAGTGACCGGTGATCCTTCAGGTCCAAGCTTCTTCTCGGTGTCAACTGGAGTCCTGCAAGGATTACAATTAAGCATCTGTGCTTGCTCAAGAATCTCGGTAGCATATTTCTTCTGGGACAAAAATATGCCAGAGGTTGTACGCGTGGCAGATATACCTAGAAAGTAGTTGAGTGGGCCAAGGTCTGTCATAGCAAATTCCGCATGTAGTGAAGAGATGATACGTTGCAGGAGCGAAGTAGAAGAAGCTGTAAGAATGATATCATCCACATATAGTAGTAAGTAAGTTGTGTCTGGCCCCTTATGAAAGATGAAAAGAGACGAGTCGGTTTTGCTGTGATAGAAGCCGGCTCGAATAACATAGCTGGAAAATCACTGAAACCAAGCTCGAGGGGCTTGCTTAAGGCCATAAAGCGACTTTTGTAGAAGGCAAACATAATCCGAATGAGTTGAGTCAGTAAATCCTGGTGGCTGGTGCATGTAAACTGTCTCTGTAAGATGACCGTGAAGAAATGCATTTTTTACGTCTAACTGATGAATAGGCCACTGTCTAGAAACTGCAAGGCTAAGAACAGTCCGAATGGTGGCAGGTTTGACCACAGGGCTAAAAGTCTCATCGCAGTCGATGCCTTGTTGTTGACTACGACCATTTGCAACTAGTCGGGCTTTGTACCGACTTAAGGACCCGTCAGCATTATATTTGTGTTTGTATAACCACATGGAGCGAACAATGTTGACATTTGATGGGCGAGGAACAAGCACCCAAGTTTTATTGTCGATGAGAGCTTTATATTCGTCACACATAGCTTGTTTCCAGTTAGGATCTCGTAGGGCATGGAAAGGAGACTTAGGGATGGGGGAGGAGGTGGTAACATGTAAGTTGTATTTGGGATTAGCTTTCACAATCCCGACTTTAGAGCGTGTGACCATAGGGTGTTGCGAGGTGGATGGTGGTGGTGGTGGCGGTGGTGGTGTGGTGGCTGGTGGTGTCGGTGTTGTTTGTGGTGATGGTGTTGGTAGAGGAGTTGGAGGTGTTGATTGTGGAGTTGTTTGTGGGGTTGTTTGTGAGTTTGTTTGTGGTGGTGTTTGTTGAGGAGAAGTAGGTGTGGTAAGTAGACGAAGTGCAATGGGGGAGGTGTCTAGATTATCATCTAAAAATTTGTATGAAGGGGGTTTAGTTGGAGTCATGGAGCCGAAGGGAAAGACAGTTTCGTCAAATGTGACATGACGAGAAATGATAATTTTGTTGGTGTTTAGGTCAAGGCACCGATATCCGCGATGATTGTAAGGGTACCCGAGAAAGATAGATGGTGTGGTACGAGGGGCAAGTTTGTGAGGTGGAAAGGTGTAAGGGTAACAAAGGCATCCAAACGTGCGTAGGTGGGTGTAAGAGGGTGGTTTGTTAAATAATTTTGTGTAAGGGATGTCATTGTTGATAGAGGTAGAGGGGAGGATATTAAGTAAGTAAGCAGCAGTGAGTAGTGCTTCGACCCAGTACTCGGGAGGAAGACGGGCTTGAAAGAGGAGAGAACGTACTACGTTATTGATAGTACGAATCATGCGTTCAGATTTGCCATTTTGTTGAGATGTGCGTGGGCATGAGAAACGAAATTGAATTCCATTAGTTGCAAATAATTCATGGAGGGAGTTGTTGTCAAATTCTCCACCATGATCACATTGAAAAGCTTTGATTTCACGGTTGAATTGGGTTTTTACAAAGGCACGAAAGTGTAGGAGTTTTGACTGCGCATCAGATTTTCTATGAAGTGGGTAGACCCATAAAAAATAGAGTCAGGTCCTACAAGATTTTTTAAAATAACTGTATTTTTAAAGCTGATCGATCTGTGGATTCTGAAAAATAACTAGAAGGGCGAATCTATGCAAAGACATCACTTATCTTGCAAGCGAGAGTTTTTATTAATTTGAAAAAATAGATCGAGAATATGTTAAATAAAAAAGTATCTAGAACTTTGGCATGTTAAATACCATGTGAATTTTCAACCTATTGAACAAAAATCCGAAAAACCAAATTAGATGAGGTTATCCCTTTTTGAAAAACAAAGCGATGATCTTAAAGAGAGACTTGCAAAAAATAATGAAGCTAAAATGGTTATTTATAATGCTTTGCCTAGAAAAGAATATGAAAGAATTTTCATGTGTAACACGGCAAAAGAAATTTGGAAAACTTTGTTAATCACCCATCAAGGTAATTTCCAAGTCAAAGATAATATGATCGACCTTTTGGTTCAACAAAATGAAAAATCATTTATTGTCCGAAGACGAATCTATATATAGTGCTTTGCTAATTTTAATACTATTATTACTAGTCTTAACGCTCTTGCTAAAGGTTATACTAGTAAGAACTACGTAAGAAAGTTTCTTAGGGCTCTACATCCTAAATGGAGAGCAAAGGTCACGGCGACTGAAGATATCGAAAGACTTAACGTCAATATCTCATTGATGACTTATATGAACCTAAAATATTACGAAATGATCAATCAAGAAAGATTCCAAAAATAGACAAGAAAAGTTGAAAGGAAATCTATTGCTTTAAAGGCTAATAAAGAATTTAGTGATGAAGAATGTTTGACTCCAAATAATTCCGTAGCGAAGACGAAGAATACGCCATGGAGGTACGAGAATTCAAGAAGTTCTTAAAAGAAGAGGAGATTTCGTGAGACAACCTCCAGAACGACAAAAGATGGTTCCAAAGAAGCCGTGATGAAAGAACGGTAAAGTGATAGAAAATACTATTAGATGCGCGACCCGAATACCATCTTATGGAGAATGGCCAAAATCACCGAAAGATAAGAACCCAAAGAGCATGGTCGAGAGGCTCTTGGAGCGATAGCGGTGAAGAAGACGATGGAGAAGGTCAAATAAAACTGTCTTGTTAGCTCATGCATCAAGTGAAGGTATTTTCCGAATCAACTACTTTAGTGATGAAAATCATCATGATGATTAGCTTTAAAAAACGAATAAGACTAAGTTATGCAAAATGATGTCAAAGAAAATCACTAAAGAACAAAGGTAAAAAGCTACTAGAAAGTATTCCTAAAAAATGAGCTTAAGAATTAAAAGATAAATTATCCCCACTCTAATATGCAAAGTGTCCATAACGCTTAAAATTGAGAATGAAAAACTCAAAGAAGAATCCACTAGATTAAATCAATTTGAAAAGAGTACACATTGCTTAAATGACATGTTAAATAATCAAAAACCCTCCAGTGATAAACTAGGTTTAGGGTTTAATTTACTTGAAGCATCATCTAGTGGAACTTAGAAATAAAACATTGTGAAAGTGCTCAGAAAAAAGGTGTATCTCTAATGGAGGTCCCCATAAATATAGGCGGACCCCAAAGTGCACAGACGACCCCCAAAATAATTATGGGACCGCCACCAGCAACGCTTGAATCTGAGAAAAATGTGTCTTTTCAAAAATCTATTTTGGGTCCTAGACCAAAACACATCATTGTAAACAAAGTCAAAGTTCCCGTTGCTAGTGACAATGAAGTTAAACAATTCTATAAGCCATTGTCAAAACCCGAAGTTGGATTTTCAAAACCAAATTTTAGATAAAAAAAACTCTACCTCCTAGAAGAGTCAATATTAATTATCCTCATGCCAAAACATCGCAACTAAAAAGGAACATTGGTCGACAAAATTGACCTCATGGCTTTCCCGTAACTTGGAATAACTTTCCACGTCAAAGTTACACGACATGGGAAATGTGTTCTCCATTTCCTCATCCCAACCAATTGCATCAAATACAAGGGATGTTTAGCACTAACAACTTTGAACCCATGAGATATTAGGGACCAAATGTTTGAGTCATTGTACTATATAAATAGATATGCCTTGGAGTCGACTTGGAACCCGACGAATAGATCAAGGATAGCAGATGCTCTAAACATATAACGGGTAACCGAAAGCTTTTCTCTATGTACAAGGCATACAATTGGAGTAACGTCACTTTGGTAGTAAATCTTCGCGGTAAACATCAATGGTAATGTATGATTTCTAATGACTCTCTCAAATAGATAGATGTAAACATATTGATAACTTAGGATTAACTATGCTAATTCTAGGAAAAATATGAGATAAATAAAGTGTAGAGTAACTTTCCTCTGAACATTGATTATGAAATCCATAAGACGGTAAAGTCATAGGTAATATATTAAGGAAGAAAGGCTTATATGTGATCAATGAAATGGCGTGGTTGAAAGGAAGAATATGACACTTTAAGAAATAAGTAGTACTATGTTGAATGAGCAATCGTTACCACAAAAGTTTTGGTGTAACACAGTAGACACTTCAACACACATTCTCAACCGAATCCTGATTAGAGCCATCTTAGGAAAAACACCTTACAAACTCTTAAGAGGTAGGAAACCTACTCTAGATTAGTTTAGAGTGTTTGGAAGCAAGTGCTTCATTTTAAACACTAAAGACTACCTTACAAAGTTTGATCCAAAGTCATACGAAGGTTTCTTTTTAGGTTACTCACAAAATACTAAAGCCTACATCATCCTTAACAAACATACTAGGAAAGTCGAAGAATCACTCAATGTGACATTCGATGAAACTCCTCCACCCTCTAAGACATAACCCTTAGTGGATGCTGATTTAGATGAAGAAGAAGCGATTAAGGTTACCGAAAAGAAAAACCTACAAAATGACATTGAGGATGAAACTTTAGAGATTGACGAAATAGTCAATATTAAGGAATCTAGGAGCCATCCATTAAAAATGTCATAGGAAACCTTAACCAATGAACCCTCAGATCATAAGCCCAAAACCAAAGTAACTTCTTTTGTTTTATATCAACTATAGAACCTAAGTATGTGAATGAAGCCTTAGTGGATGAAAGTTGGATAGTCGCTATGCAAGAAGAATTAAATCAATTCATTGCTAACAACGTTTGGGAGTTAGTTCCACAACCTAGGAATATGACAATCATAGGAACTAAGTGGGTCTTTAGAAATAAGTTAGACAAGAACGGTATTGTTTCTCGAAATAAGGCTAGGTTAGTTGCTTAAGGCTATAATCAACAAGAGGGCATCGATTATAATGAAACTTATGCCCCAGTTGCTAGACTTGAATCAATTAGGATACTATTAGCTTATTCTTATGCTTTAGACTTTAAGCTATTCCAAATGGATGTAAAAAGTGCATTCCTGAACGGTTTTATTAATGAGGAGGTACACGTGGAACAACCTCTAGGATTCATTGACTTTGAAAAACCGGATCATGTTTATAAACTAAAGAAAGCTTTATACGGTCTTAAACAAGCACCCAAAGCTTGGTATGATAGATTAAAAGATTTTCTTATTAAACATGAATATAAAATGGGAATGGCAGATAACACTCTTTTTACTAAGATGAAAAGTTCAAACCTCGTCATCGTTCAAATATATGTCGACGACATTATATTCGGCTTGACTTGTTAAGAAATATGTGATGAATTTGCCAAAATCATGCATGATGAGTTCGAGATGAGCATGATGGGTGAACATAACTTCTTTTTTGGACTACAAATAAAACAAATGGAAGATGGTATTTTCTTTAATCAATCTAAATATATTAAAGAAATGCTTATGAAATTTCGCTTAGAAGAATCTAAACCGATGAAAACCCCCATGTCATCCGATACCAAACTCACGAAAGACAAAGAGAGTGAGTCGGTAGATAGTACCAAGTATCAAAGCATGATAGGTAGTTTATTATACCTAACGGCAAGTAGGCCCGATATTATGTTTAGTGTCTGCCTTTGTGCCCGCTTCTAAGAGGCTCCCAAAACCTCTCACCTTGAAGCGGTTAAGCGTATCTTCCGATACATTAAAGGCACTACACACTTAGGATTATGGTATCCTAAGGGGACCGGCATAGAAACAGTAGTATATGCCGACTCTGATCATGCGGGAGATTATGTGGACCGAAAGAGCACCAACGTTATTTGTACATTCATGGGATGTTGTTTGACATCTTGGTTCTCAAAGAAACAAACCGCTCTTGCTATATCCACTACCAAATCCGAATATGTAAGCGCCGGAAAGGCATGTCAACAAGCACTATGGATGAAACAAGCTCTCATAGACTACGACATACAACTCGACGACGTTCCGATCATGTGTGATAACAAAGGCGCGATTGACCTTAGCAAAAACCCGGTGCAACATTCTCGTATTAAAAACATCAAAATTTGTCACCACTTTCTTTGTGATAATGTCCAGTTTGTGATAATGTCCAGAAAGGACATATCGCAATCGAAAAAGTGTCGTCCGTCAAAAACATCGCCGTTAGGAACATAATAAAATTGTTGTTATGCATTGTTAATACAATTTAAAAACGTTTTCAAACACATGCATAATGATCTCATGAACAAAGCTCGAGATACATAATTCATATGTATTTTTCGACATGTTTGGATGAGCAAAATCAAACTAAGAAGCGTTTGGATTAACTCATAAGATTTTAATTTTTAGGTCGAGTTAATTGTTACTCCACATTTGTTACATCTAGGCACACACTAGGCACGAACTCAAAATATCAATTCTACGAAACCCCTTAAACGTGAATTGTTTAACTATCTACGTCTTGGTTTAGGAATGATGGAACATATTCCATAAATCATATTAGTCCGCTTCTCCTTCTTCTTTCTCAATTCTAGTCAGTGTTCTATTATGTGTCGTGCCAACTTAAATACTTCATCCAAAGTACCTTAAGCATTTTTAATTAGCGAAATGCTAATGAAAACGTCACATTTGTTACATCGCCGACATTCTTACGAAACCCCTTAAACGTGAATTATTTAACTATCTACGTCTTCGTTTAGGAATGATGGAACACATTCCATAAATCATATTAGTCTGCTTCTCCTTCTTCTTTCTCAATTCTAGTCAGTGTTTTATTCTGTGTCATGCCAACTTAAATACTTCATCCAAAGTACCTTAAGCATTTTTAATTAGCGAAATGATAATGAAAACGTCACTCCTCTTTGTAAAATTTTTGTCAAAACTAAGTCCAAAATGCATCGCTGAGAGCGGCCCCCATATCCCTGGCGGCCCCTTAATATATTTGGGACCGCCTGACAATACGAGACCGCCAACAGCAAACACCATATTTTACACTTAGTTAAAAAAATTTCAAAACACAAAACCAAACACACCCTTTCTTCTCTACAGCGATGAAAATGAACAAAACAACCCAAAAACTCAAAATCAACCGTACAAACTTAAATTGAAGATCTAATCAACACCTATAATCATTCACAACATCACAAAGATCATAAATTGTAAATCATTTCACCTATTTTCTTTCAAATTGAGTCTAGGGTTCATGACGAACACTAAAAATTGAAATTGGGGATTTTCTATTTTTCTTTAAATTTGGTACAATTAGGACTACTAGGTTACAATGTATAACTAATATGCTTCCCGTAGACATAGGATTTGCATACATTATTAAGTTTGTCGAAAAATTGATTTTGAACCAAAACCCCAATTTTATTTTCAAATCACTCACGTTAGGAACATAATAAAATTGTTGTTATGCATTGTTAATACAATTTAAAAACATTTTCAAACACATGCATAATGATCTCATGAACAAAGCTCGAGATACATAATTCATATGTATTTTTTGACATGTTTGGATGAGCAAAATCAAACTAAGAAGCGTTTGGATTAACTCATAAGATTTTAATTTTTAGGTCGAGTTAATTGTTACTCCACATTTGTTACATCTAGGCACACACTAGGCACGAACTCAAAATATCAACACATGTGTAAGATATTAAAATATGATTTTGATTGTTTTATTTTAGGTAACAATGCCTCGAATTACCGCATTAGATCATCAAAAGACCTGAAACTACATTCCATTCATATCAAATGAATTTGATCAACCCTTACAAAACACAATTGCAAGTATGGAAAAACGATACTTTCATGAGGGTAGGGTTGTGAGTCAAAATTTCGAAAACATGAGTCAAATCCGTGCTAAGTTTGAATCAATTGATTTTGATTGCTTGTTGAACATAAATGAACAAATTGTTCCTCGTTTTTTTCTAGAGTTCTACAGTCAACTAACTTTTGATTATAACTCCACGGGTCATTTTATGGTCAACTTTGTTATACAAAGTAAGTCATTCTCTCTCACTCTCGAGGAATTCAGTCAAATCTTAAAAATACCGTTCAAAGGTCAAGTGTCACACACCGATATGTGGTTACTCGACTACTTGTCAATAAGTATTCCGAGTAAAGGTCGTTATAAAACCACTCCTCCTTCTCTAATTGTCGTCAAGTCTTTTATTCAAATTCCTCGACAAGGTCAAGCCACTCGTACTAAAAACAAGAAAACTATTGTCGTTGATAAAAATAAAATCCTAACTCGCGAAATTCAACCTCATATGAAACCATGGGTTGATATCATTCGTGAAAACACCATTTGTCTAGGAGGTCATAAGGATTATGTCTCCGCATGTCTTTGTCACATGCTTTATTGCATTGAGACCTCCACTCGATACAATCTAGCATTTTTCATTCTCAAAAGAATGGAAAAGACTCGAAACAAACCTAAGGAACTCTTACCTTATGGAATGCTTTTTTCTAGATTGTTCAAACATGTTGTGTCCGTCTTTCCCGAGTCAACAATTGATCACTACATCTCACATGATCGAGTCATGCATCCCCTCGCTCCTCTTTATGAGCGAAAGACGCGATCAGATCATGGCAAGAAAAGACCTCATGAATCAAATGCTAGCTCTTCCTCCACCACTTTAAATCATCCATCCTCATCTTGTCCGTTGGATGATACCATTGATGAAAATGATGATGAATCATTTCATTCTAACTCTTCCTCTCTGTCTCAAAACGTCTCTTCCTCGTCCAATGTTGTCCGTAGAGTCTGTCAAAACCCTCCTCATGAAAGTCATAACTTGAACACCTATCCCTCTGAAACTATAAATCTTCAAACTCAACAACGAGATGCTCACCGGGAAGGGTTAAGGTCAAATGGACAAGCTCTAAAGAACATGATGGGTGGGAAACAGAAGTGAATAAGTTGGCATAACTATTAGAGACTATTATTATTTTTTTATTATGTTTTTTAATATATTATTAAGAATAGGAATGGCAAATGACATTACATTTGACTTGGATGATTATATCTATTTTATCATCCTATCAATGCTTTATGGTAGCAAATTTTATGAATGTGACATGCGTACAATGCCACTATTTGCTAAATGATGTGTATGCTAGTTTAGGACCACATATTATTGTTTGAATTAGTGGATTCTTGAATCTAGTAGATGCCGAAATCACTAGAGTTAAGAAAGGGAAAAACTGGAAATTTTCATTTTTCCAAAAAATGGCCCTCATAAATACCCGGCGGCCCCCTAATATATTTGGGACCGCCAGATGATATGGGACCGCCGTCAAGGGGAACAAAACTTTTAAGTCTGCCTCTTTTTCTGTATCTTTTGACCCTCCTACCTACAACCTGAAGCTGGCACTTCCCTATTTAGCTAAACCACCTTTTGCATCTTCTTCTATCCAAACCATGATTTGCCATAATATCACATCTTTATCATTATTTAAATCACCCAATTCTCATAATTTATCACCACCTCCGTCTTCTTCATCCTCCTCACCTTCATCATCAATGTCTTGCTCAAACCACCATTCCAACTTCTTTAGAAAACCAAGAATGTCGGTAAGACAAATATGGAAACGCAAGACATCTACTCCAAAATCATCACCTTCTTCCCAAAATGACTCACCCCCTTTCCTCCAAGAGTTCATTTTCAATCTCCTTCACCTCCATCATAAAATTCACTAAGAGATCAAATGATCAACCAACTTCACAACAATTCCACCATCCTTGATTCACACACTAACCCATCCAATGCCTATATTTATGCACCACCTTCACCACCACCGCAACCAATTCATCCTCCTTCTCATGCTCAAGTTGAATTTCACTCAAGTTTTTGTCATTGTTGCAAGTTTTCTAGACACCAATTCCACTCCTTGAGAAATGAAATCAACTTCATTTAATTTCTTCTCACCCATTTCATACCTCAAACTCGTAGCCCTCCAAACCATGTGTCACCAACCTCCTCTTTTTCCCTCTTTAATTAATCATTCTCATATGATTAATCTACCTAAATAATCGACCATCCATCTTTTGATTATGGCATATTCTACATTTCAAGAATCCACTAGTGTAGATCTATGCCTTACCATGTCTTTATTTTATGATTATCTACTTTATCTTGTAATGATTCATACAATTATAGTATGAATTTTTCTTATCTCTCTCTATCTCATGAAGCATGTTTAGATTATAGTGTACCTTATGAATTAATGGTCTCTTGGGTCGTATTAGCTCTATTTTTATTTTATGTTGTTTGAATGTATTACTTGCATTTGCTATTGTATGTGTTTCTTGATTGTTGAATGAAACTCTCTTTTGGGTGACTTGAATCCAATGTTATGTTAAAAGATATTTGTCTTGCACTTGTACCTCTAATTTTGTTTTGTAGCAAACAATTTTCGTAAGATTGATCCCTTGGGGCCCCAAACGAGGGGGAGCATACATCAAGAGGGAGTCTTGATATTGCCGATTTCTTTCTTTATACAACTACTCGACGATCATCCTTTTTGGATTCGACAAAAAAGGGGAAAAATGGAACAAAACTCATTAATAATTTTGTAACTTTTAATTTTATAAAAAATGAGTTTATATTTTATCATAATCAAAAAGAGAGAGATTGTTAATACAAATAATGTCTAAAAACGTTATTTATATTTTTTGACCTCTCAACATTTTGATAATAACAAAATATAAAAACGTTTACGATAAAATTAAACGTTTACAAATTATTAATCGTAAAACTCCATTTCTAAGATTAGTAATCACTTAAGGTATGAACAAACAAATCATTAAGCATGATTACTAATCAAGAAAATATATTATTCTCTTATCCATCACATTTTTACAAAAGAATTTTATATAATTAATTATACAAAATATTTTCTAATTAAAAGAAAAGTTTTATTAAAAACTTAAAATTAGAAATTTAAATTTTCCCCCAAAATGAAAGGTTCCATACCAGATACAACATTCCTCACAAAAAGAAAAAAAAGAGAGCGTAGTCTACTGGGCGGCCCCCTTATAGGCATGGCGGCCCCCAGATATATCTGGGACCACCAGGATCGCCCCCAGTAACCGTTTGGTTTTCCTGCCTATAAATACTGCTTCATTCCTGATATATGTGAAAACACATATCCGTTTTATATCAAAAATAACCCATAAAAGATAAAATTGTGCTTAAAATGCTTGAATATTGCTTGTTTTGTCTTTGTAATTATGTAGGTATGGATATAGCAAAAATCGCAAGAAAACGGTCAAAGCCGGACAAACACTAAGCACGAGACGGAAAGAGTGTACAAAATCCAGGAATTTGATAGCAAGAAAGGACAAAAGTCAACTCAAGTCAACCTTTAGTCAACCAAAGTCAACTCCATATGAAGTCAAAAATCTTAAATTACCCAAAACAGCCCTTAAAATAAACCAAAATGGCAAATATGGTCCCTAAACCCTAACGCTGTTAACTCTTTAATATATAAAGAGTTAACACTCGTTATCTTTTTATAATAACCCAAAAACAAACCCAAACCTGTTAACCTTACCC
>BQNB010076461.1:0-27403 GCA_026074375.1 Tanacetum coccineum
AGCCAGAAAGTCAAAGACCGCAGTCAAATCTAGTCAACATGATCAACAACAGTAAACCACTACAAGACAAAACCTCACAATAATCCAATTCTAGTCCCTCAAGTTTCATAAATATCCAAAAATGACCCCTCACCTCTTATTGGGCCCTTAAAACCTTATTGGGCCTTAAATACCCTAAAATTCCTCACCCGGATCCTTAAGCCCAAAACCCTAGCCCACTTTCCTTTAATATAAACCACAAGGGCCAAACTTGAATATTTCCAAAGTCCTTTTATAACTAGAAAAAGAGGGATCCAAACACAAGGACTAAAAGTGCAACTTTCCCAAAGTTCAAACTGAATTTACCTCTTTCAGTTATAAAAAGAAAAATATGGCGCGAAACCTATTTTACTATTCACCCGTCGTCCCCATCTTTACCCACAGTCAAAACAAGGGGCTTTTCAAAATCAAGGGACAAAGTGGTCAATTCTTGAGCTCCTAATCAAGATAGAAGGGAGAGATTAGTCATATCACAAGCCCTCATTAGCTCACTCAATCAAAAGGACACGTCACACATGAAGAAGCACAAGGGAGAAGTGGGATTTACTCTATTTTCACTCACAAAGGAAGCACAAGCTGTCATAATCAAAGAATGACAGCTTGGCAATCCTGAAGTGCACACAAATGATCCAACGGCTTACAATAGCCCTCAAATGATTGAAGAAATGATTGGCTGAGATTGAAAGATTGGAGAGCAAGGCAAGAGGGTCTGGAAGCTTCACCAAATGGCTATAAATAGAGCCTCACTCTTCACACACACACACACGTAGCTTTTAGGATAGATTTTAGCTTAATTTCAACTTTTAGCTTAATTTTCTCTTTTATCATTGTAATTCTCTTTCAAGTATTGTAACAAGCTTTTTATTAATGAAATTCAGTTGATTTAAATCTCTTTTAAGCTCTCTTGTTTTACCAAATAAGCTCTCATTTTCTATTAAATGCTAAGCTAGATCCTATAAGCTACTCAATAAGCTCTTTTAGTCTATAAGCTAAAATTGAGCTCAACTAACCTTAATCTTACCTTAACTACCTATAAAATCAGCTTAAATTCTAATTACCTTTGGATTTGGATTTATGAGCTTATGGAAGGGGGATCTAAAAGGGAAGGATCCCCAAGGACTTATACCCTAGCTTATTAATAAGCTAGGGAGCTTGTAGCTGCCTTAAATGGTCCTCTTGTTTAGCTAGAGGAGCCTTGTAAGTTTCTCTTTAATTTCTTGCTTTAATTATTAGTTTAATTGCCTTCTAAACTTAGATCTGATTATTTGCTTATTAAAGTTGCTTATTAGTGCTTATTTGTGTCTTAACTAGCTTAATAATCATAGTTGCTTATCTGTTTTTGATTAAAATAGTTTAGACCTTAGTCTTTAATATAAGTGTCTTAAAAACCTTAAAAAACCAAAAATAGTAGAAATTAGTTTGAATCTTAGATTAATGTTTAATTAGTTGTTAATTCATGTTAGTTAGGGTTGTTATAAGCTAAAAATAATCTGGTAGATAATGCTTGTTAATTAGATTAGCAATTTAAGTTCAATGTCATTTCTGTCAAAGTAGTAAAGGGGTGTTTGGCATAAGCAAGTTTGACCATCTAAAGTCAAAAGTTTTGTGCAAAACCTTTTGAGACAGCTTTGAATTTAGTTATAAACATTAGGAAATGAGTTTTCATAAAATAGATTTGGAAATTTAGAAAGTTTGAGCTTAATATAAGAGTGCCAGCACCAGGGCATTTTGTCTTAAACCTTTAGCTTGTGAAAATTTGATCTAAGCCCTCAAAGGCTTAGATCTTGCTTGCATTTTGTTTGTACACTCTATTTGAGTGTGTCTAAGTGCAGGTTTACCCTTAGGTAACCTGCACTAATTTAGTTGCACTTGTGCAAAGTGCACCAGTACTAACTACTAACAAAAAGTTAGTACTGCTGTCACTTTTAGCTTAGTCTCTAGTTAAGTAAAAGTAGGACTTAGGTTCTTAAATTCAAGTAGGATAAGGTCTAGGTATAGCTTAATATAGATTAGGACTTAAATTTCATTTTCTAGCTTATTTACCTAGCTTAATGTTGCTGTCAAAATCATAAAAATTCATAAAAGCAAAAAACAGTTAGCAATAGAATTTAGCTTTTAAATTTTAGATTCTAGCTTGAAGTAGTAAATTTTATTGCTTAAATTAGTTGTTTATAAGTTGTTTGTCAAGTTTACAAATGCTCATTTGCTGTCTTTGCTTTTTGAGCATTTGAGCTTATTTTGGTTTTGAGCTTATTGATTAGTTCCCTGAGTATGTCACTTTCATAATCAATTTCAGTGGTCTTTGAGTATTTTAAGCTCTATTTTCTTTTCATTTTTAGATTAAGCAACTTATAAGCTTTTTAGAACACTTTTTCTTTTTCACAATTAAGTTTAATTTAGCTTATTATTGTATGTTTAGTAAACCATAGCCAAACCCTACTCACTGTGACAGCAACTTTTATAAGCTATTTTAGAGCTTATTAGTTAGTTTTAGCTTAAGTTCATTTTATTAAAGTAGCTTATTTTAGTGTCCTTTTTAAGTTATAATAGTTAGTTTTTCTTAAAAGTAAAAAAAAAAGGGTTGCCCACACTCGAACCCACGACCTCTCAGTTATAAGCCCAACGTGTTAACCATTTGCTTCAATAGCTCATCCAGTATTACTTCCCCACATTTAATACATACAACACGTTTAATTCCATTCTATAATAGCCTTAGCAAATAAGCTCATTTGAGAGCTTATATCGATAAGAAGCCAATTTATTTTTTCTTTCTTATTTTTCTGGGTTCCTGCTAGTGTTTTAGGATTTTCCTTTGATTTAAAGATTTTTCCAACTTTTATTTTATTTTAATCAATTTTTTTCGAAAGTTGAAATCTTTATACATCAATAAAAATAGAAAAAAGTTTCAAAAAATACAAAAAATAGTTTTTATTTTATAAAAAAATTGCTTTTAGGTTTACTTCCAGTAAAATCATTTCTATACTTTTTAGATCTTAAAATTTCATTTTGAGCTTTATTTTAAATTTTTAAAAATAGGATTTAATAATAAAAATAGTTAAAAATATTTTCTTTGCTTTATAATAGTTTAGACTTTTCTAAGCTTAAACAAATTTTCCAAATTTTAGTTTTAATTTGCTGATTATTTAGATTTAATTAGATTAAATTAGTTTTTAATTCATATTAAATTCAAAAATAAACAAAAAAATGATTTTTTTTTCCTAAAATTTTCTTTGTCCCTAACCTAGGTTTGAATTTTAGTTTACATTTTTAGGGGTTAAAATTAGTTTACTAGCTTTTATTTTGGCACGTTATATATTTGGTATCCCGTTATCTCGTTTAAATGTTCAATATGCCTTTAAATTGTTTCAATTTTTAATTGTTGCTTTTTATTTAGTAAACATGGCTTTTATCAAACATCTATTTTTCTTATTCAAATACATAATTCCTGACTTAAATGAGGATTCAATTTCACTAGTCGTTGGGGAAACGACCTGGGTGATCATATTTGCTCGGTTTAATATACGTATTATATATTATATTATATATTTTTAAGAGTGAATTTTCCTTAGGGAATTTTCTTAATTGCTCTCGTAGAATATTATTTTATAGTATATTTTATTGTCTATCTAAACATTGATACCAGTATGCTCTGGGCCTGGAACATAATCTGGCGAAGGTAGTGCCTGCTCTGGCTCCTCAGGGCCAGGCACGTAATCTGGAGAGGGTGGGCTGACAACGCCCTCCAACGTATGGGTTCCCTCTATAAAAGCCTCCAAGCAGCTCAAGATGCTCGTGATGCACGCTCTCTGTGATCGTATGTCCTGATAATCCTCAAATAGGGCTGGAAACCTCAGTGTTATGTAACCCCCGATTCATCCTAATCTGACATGACTGAATATGAAAATTTCAAAATATCTTATAATTAGTATTTAATATAAGACTCTTATATAATATACATTATAATCATAACATTATATCATTAATGATTGCGGGTATCCAACTAACTAATGCAACAAGTATGTATGCCATGAATGTATGGCCCAAAATGTATGTCCCGTGTAAAAACCCCTTTGTATGAATTCGATGTTTGAAAACGGTTATTGTCCAGCAAAAACATTTGACCTGGTTGCGTAACGACAGTTTGTTGGATTTAACGAATATAAAGTGTTCCCAGCTCCTTATTACTTCACTAATGACCTCTTAATTATGATAGCCCGAACGATAGTATGATGAGCTATATAGGAACATATGATATTGGTTAATCGAAATACATGGTACTTATACGACCTTAAATTTATAATAGATGCATCTACGATTTGCGTGACGCATTATTTCTGTATCTTGATATGCGCTCACTCAAGTGAGTTCATACCCCACGTTTTACATTCTTTTGTTTTTTATTAACAAAGTTTTTGGGTGAATAAACATGCAATTTTTAATAATTGGACACAATTGGTTAAGTGTAATATTATGATTACGTGTTCCTAAGTAGCGAAACCCTAGTTTGAGCCCATTATCATGAACGTCATTACTAATTGTGAGCGGAATGTTATGAATAGATCTTTTGGGATTGACATCACCTTTTCGTGCTTTAGCTATCACTGGGAAAATAAACGTATACCATTCGAACATAAGAAATTTCGGTTAAACATCAAACACAGGCAATGTAGGCAATTTAATATGGTATTCATTTATGTCGAAGCTACCCAAGTTCATGCTCTAGGCACACGTAATTAAATTTATAGAATTCTGCATTCTGTTGTCATTAATCATACACTTGGGGTAAATCTTTGGTCCTACAATATACATTTATCAAACCTAGGAATTCACCAATAATTTTGTTGACGTTTTAAAGCAATGTTTTTCTGGAATCAGTAAGCACGAGGTGCAAGGGATACATTGGTGGGTTTGATTTGAGCATAACAATCAGAAAAGTTTTTGTCGCATTAACATATTGTATAACTGTTATGGGCTAAAATCTTTGTATTTTGGAACAAGTGGACATGTGAAGCTTCGCTTATTAACAAAACTTGTGTTAATTTCTAATTAACATTTTTAAACGACTTTTTTGGTGTTCTATATACATCTTGGTGTTATTGATCTGAAATAACACGCACCGCAGACCCTTATTCCCGCTGCGACCCAAATTGGGTGTTACAATTGTTATCAAGCCAATCTATATAGAGAACCAGGTCAAATGTTTTTTACTGGACTAAAAACCGTTTTTAAACATCGAATTCATACAAAGGTTTTACACGGGACATTCCATAAAGTCCATACATTCATGCATAACACTACTTTGTTGCATTTAGTTAGATGACTAATCATTCATAATTGATATACAGTTTGATATAAATGTATATTACTATAAGAGTCTTCTATTAAATACTTATATAAGCTATTTGAATTTTCAATTCAGTCATTCAGATTCGGATGAATCATGGGTACAATACACGGAGGTGCTCCAGCCCATTTTAGGAGTTATTGAGACATAGATCACACGAGACCGATGATCACAATATCTTGAGCGCTTGGGGATGTTATAGGACCCCACGGGAGTCTGCTCTTCAGGCCCCACCCTCTCCAGATACGGCCTGGCCCTGATGAGCCTAAGCAGTCACAACCATCGCCAGATTAATTTCGCAAGGCCCAAAGCATACTGATGAAGAATTGTTTTTCTGAGGATCGGCCAGGGCTGAGGATGCCTCACCCCACTGCTAGTCACCTGACTATGTCCCGAGGTCCGATCCTGAGAGTCTGACCCGGAGGAGGATTACGATAAGGACCCTAAGGAGGATCCTTTGAACTATTCTGTTGATGGAGGAGAGACGGAGACATAGGATGTAACATAATCGAGGAGGATGAGATGATATGTTGACATGGAGGCTATGGGAGATGAGGAGGAGAAGGATACCCAGCTCAACCGACTCTGTAGTTGTTGCTTTACCAACTAACAGATCACCCCAATCTGCAGAGAGACAGACCTTCAGACTGAAGAGTCTGCGCCACACCACCACCACACCCGCATATCCGTGTGACACTAGATTTCTATTCCAGATCTAGTATCTACACCAGTATGGTTTGATGCAGAGGTTGCCAGACTTCTCGCTATATCTACTACACCATCATCACCACTCTCCTCATGGTCTTCACCACTTCCCCATATACATTCTCCATCACTGCCACTATCACCACCCTCACCTATGTTATCACCAGCACCACTTCCTAGCCCTATTAGTTCATTGGGCTATCGAGCTGCGATGATCCGGATGAGAGCTGAGGCTGCATCTACTTCCCATTCTCTACCATTACCACCACCCTTCATACTCTCCCCCACCAGACCAGATGCACCATCATTAAGGATACCATCACCCTTGCCTATATCAGTTCCTACTTCATCACCACCATTGCTAAAGATTTCATTCGATGCCATAGCAAAATATCAGAGTTTATACATTAGGTCCCATATGTTTTATAAGTCATAAACATTTCACATACATTTTTAATTATACCAAAAGCTTCATAATACCAAAAGATGACTTAAGTTTTTAAAGATAATAAAAGTTGCATAGACTTTAGATAAAACACAGAATCCGTCTTCATTGATATCCGCCACGGCTCCCCTCCAATCTTCATACCCTAGGACCTGAAATTACATGCTAAAAGTCAACACAAAGGTTGAGTGAAATCATAGGTTTATCGGTAAAAAGGGTGGACCACAAGATCGAAGTAATAGTAGACTCTGAAACACATTCAGTAGTCCAAAACGTTTATTATTGCACTAAGCTCATGACCCCGAAGCCTTAACTAGATTTGTGCCCCAATCAGAATATAGGATGCTTGCCAACAACCTAACACCTCTCAATGTTAAATGCACCTTGATCAAACTAGTGACCCAAGGAAAGGTGGGGATTGTCAGTCCCGATAGATCTATCCACAACACTCGCGCTTACTACAATAGCAATTAACGGTTCATGATAAATAGGGACTTCACGGCAATAAGGTAACTTAGCAATAATATTCAGGCAGTAATCTGGATAGCATACACTTTGAAAAACACTTGTGTCCAATAGTAAAACAAGCAATGTAATTCACCCCGTAGATTTTGTAAAACAATCACGTAGTAAAAAGGGGGCTATGAACTCACCTCGAGTGAATGGTAATCAACAAGTATTCACAATAGAAAAATGCGTCACGAAGGAATCCGAAGGCAACCTAATCCAATATAGGTCGTATAAGTACTAAACACTTTGATTATTTATAGGTCGTATAGCTCATCATACTATCGTTCGGGCTATCATAATTAAGAGGTCATGTAGTGACGTATGAGGAGCTAGGACACTTTAAATCGTAAATCCAACAACTCGTCGATACGCCACCCCGAAGAGGCCTCATTATGAAACTCCCTAGTAATATAGTACTTTGATAACCACATATAATTCTATATAGCTTCATCACCGTCTAATCGTTTTGGTAAAATTGTGTTTAACAAGTTAAAACGTTTATAAGTATACTTTAGTAAAACTGGCGTAACTTTCTCGTTTTTAGTCCGTTTCTTTCGTTTCTTACGTCCACGCCTTCGTATTAAGACGAGTTATCAAAATATAACATTTTCAAAATTTGAGTTTTTCTGATGAATAGTGATTTTACTGTTCATAACAGCTATATATTTATTTTTATGGATTTAGTTATCGTAAATCTCGTAAATGTCGTAACTTATTCGTTATAGTTCCGTTTTTAGCGATTCTTTCGAGTACGTTCTCGTATTTAAAAGTTTTATCATATTAATGATGTTTTCATAAATATAAGTTTCTGTGGTGAATAGTAATTTTTATAAAAATAGTTTTATAAAAGTATATATTTAACGTAAATCGTATTTTTATCGTATCTTTTTCGTTATTAATCCGTTTTTCGAGTTTCTTACCTTTTTGGAATCGTCATGAGTCGTATTATTTTTATAAAGTGTCAAACCCCCTATTTAAAATACGAAATCCAAACAGCCCCTTTATAATTAATAAGTATACTTTGATATACAACTTGTTTTATGTACTTTTCACTTTAGTAGTTTACCATAAATCTTTTATAACCATATTTGACATATGTGATACTTATATTAATGTGCATTAGTCCAAGATCACAAGTTCATATCATATGAAAAAGTGTTAAAAATCATAATCACAAGTAAGTTATCCATTTAACATGTTTAAACCCTAAATGGTGATTTAACTATATAGAACATATATACTTATAAAAATGAGAAAAGTAAAGACATAAAGGTTTATAGATAACCTTAAAGTGATGTATGATGATGAGAAATACAATCTAAACCCTTGTTTAGATTTTTAAACCAAGCTTGCAAACAAGAAAACCCTAGTTTTCCAATTATAAACCCTAGCTTCCTTTTCTTGATAAATACTTGTAAAGGCTTGATCAAACCTTCAAATCATCTTAGTAGGTCTTAGATATGTTGTGTGTATGCTTGTATAAGTGGTATAAAAGTTTGTGTGGGTTGGTTATATTGAGGGTTTTGAGCCGTGGGTAGGAGGGAGGACAAAGGAGAGTGTTTTTGATTTTTTTGCAATGCTATGTGAGAGATGTCTGTATCTCTTACAATTCTCTCTTGATCAACTCAAACGAATCCCTTATTATTCTGTAGGCTAATTACTGGATGACCACTGATGGAGACAGGCCCGATGAAAACGAACAGAGAATGAAGCTAAATCCCCGATATTGTGACTTAATATTGTACTATCCGAGTGATGATGGAAACGGTGCAGAGGCAAATCTCTAAGTACCATATACTCACAAAAGTATATAAAAAATACAACACCTCTTGAAAAAACTCCTCAACTACGTGAGACATTGAGTACTACAATGTAACTCCTTTAAGTGGTTGCTATAAACCCGTGAGTACTACATGTAAACTCCGTACATCGAGTATAACTAGATCCATTCAAGTCTTCATCAACAATACCGTAATCCCGAAAAAAGTCATCTTCGGTTGACGAAAAAACAGAGATGAAATAGTTCACTCCATCGTGAAATCTCTTCCAATCCCAAATATGCGTTATCGTACAAAAAAACCCCGTAGTCATTAAAATCCAATAATAGCCTTTGTGAATGAAGGTGAATTTTGATAAGGATCGTTTTTAGTGTAATGTATTGTGTTTGTTGTGTTGTTGTTCGTGATTTTTGATGTGTTGTGATTGTTAACGGATAGCGGGCTCAATAAATTAACATAAGCACGGCCCGTCCAAGTAATAAACCCGATCTTTTATACTTTACCCGACAAGATAGTGTTTAATACCGGTATAATCGATAAACGACCTTATAAAACAGGCCCCGATTATGTGAATATTGGCCTAAACAATTAAACCACCAGCCAATCATTTATCCAAAAAAAAACAACTCGGCCTGCTATCTCATAATACCACAATTGATCTCACTATTTGCTTTTGTTAAGACAAGGCCCAATTTTAAAGATCAAGCCCATTTACATTTTCAATACCCGATCCATATGACAACCTCAGAAACAAATATATAGCACATTCCATTTAATTAGGGCATACATTAACCCTAATCTTTCTCACTCTCTAAAAAAAAACGCAGACATCCAACTCTGTTAACCCAAATATCTTTTCAATCGCCACCACAAAATCACATATCCCTTTGTTCTTTTCATTCGGGTAAAACCTCTAAATCAAGTGAATTCAAAAAAACACGAATCATGAATAGTTTACTAAATTCAAACTCAAACTCCATTCGAACCATTCAAGAACTAGAAGAAACGTGCTTCAAGTCCCATGTGGGTCTCGGGGTAGGTCGTAACCGTTGTTTTTGAGTTTGTCCAACGAAACAAAGATTGATTATAACATTGTTGTAATCAATCTTTCTCTAAATTCGAAAATTGAAAGAGGGGTTTTGACCTTCACCGATCCATGATAATTCATCCTTTCGTGTTCTTGATCTTTTGATGTCATGTATTAATTTGCAAACACTAAAAGGAATGTGAAACTGGAAATCTTGTTTATCTTAAATTTTCGTTCGAGTCTATGTTGAAGGATGAGATAGGGTTAATGGAGGTTGTGTTAAGGACTATATGTGACGATGGGTATTAGATTTAGAGGATTGATGGATTTTGGTTGGGTTTGAATGATGTTGGTTGTTGTTGTTGATGGCTAAGGTTTGTTAATTGTAGTTTGGTTGTTTATGATGTTTGGATCTGTCGAGTCTGTCCCTTCATAATCTTCTTTCTGTTTTGATCTCTTGACTCGACATGAACTCAGTTAGTTGACCATGACTCGTTGTGGACTGACTCACTCAGAGTTGACCCGGTCAACTCGGTAAATACCGAGTTGACATGGTTGGGTTTAGTTCGGGTCTCAAATGACATCACTCGTTCGGTTCACCTATGTTTAAACTCGTTCGGTCCATAAAGGTTGTACACTCGTTCGGCCTTCAAAGGATTTTCACTCGTTCGGTCTTCAAATGATTTTCACTCGTTCGGTGCTAACTAAATGCAAACTCGTTCGATTGCTTAAAGATTGAGCTCGTTCGGTTATCAAAGACTGAGCTCGTTCGGCTCATATTGAAATGAACTCATTCGGCTCACAGTGAAGAAACTAGTTCGGCTCTACAAAAATCCACTCATTCGGTTGATGAACTTTGAACTCGAATCGGTGCTAAACGAAATGAACTAGATCGGTGAACTAGATCGGTGGTCCTTGTTTATTCTTATCTTCTTCAATCCGAAACAACAACAAAGAACCCAGATGAACACTCCTTGTTCAAACTTTGGACCACAACAACAAGCTTAAAATTAAGCTGTTTATAAGCCTTTTAAAAGGCTATGAGACGAAAAGAAAGAAAAAAATAAGCAGGTGATTAAGTTGTTGGAGAACAAATGGACCCAAAAAAACAAAAACACTGTTAACAACAGATTTATGACAATAGAAAAAAATTCGAGCACTGTTTGACAAAAAAAAACGACAACAAAATAAGCCTAAAATAAGCTTAAAATCACGACACCCAACAAACACAAATACAAAACACCCCCGGTTAGCTCTTGATACCAATTGACAAGGATCAAAAACACCTTTTCGGGGAGGGAGGTCTTGGTTGATCAAAATAAACTAGATAAATCATTGTGTAGTTTTAGTGAGAGAAAGTAGAGAGAGGGGATGAACACCAAAAGATGGAATATTAGATTGAAAGGAAAAATAGAAAAATGAACATCCACCCCCTCATGGAGAGCCATGAGGGGTATTTATACAAGAAACAAAAAGCTAACTATTCCTAGTAACATAAATGACCCCTGCGTGGTACGCAGTGTCCAAAACTAGTCCAATTCACGTGTAAGACGCCAGCTTCACTAAAAGTGAGGCTAACAACTTTGATTATTTATAGGTCGTTTGCTCATCATACTATCGTTCGGGCTCTTCATAATTAAGAGGTCATGTAGTGACGTTATGAGGAGCTATGGACACTTTAAATCGTAAAATCAAAAACTAGTCGATACGCCACCCGAAAAGAGGCCTCCCCTCTTTCTGAAAATCCCTTAGTTAATATAGTACTTTGATTAACTAATACCACATATAATTTTATATAGCTACATCACCATCTAATCGTTTTAGTGAAATCATATTTTATAAAGTAATAACGTTTTTATAAGTTATTAATTTAGTAAAAACTGGCCGTAACTTTCTCGGTTTTTTATTCCGTTCTTTACGTTTCCATGCCTTCGTATTAAGACGAGTTATCAAAATATAACATTTTCAAAATTTGATTTTTTTTATTGAGAATAGTGATTTTACTGGGTCATAACAGTTATATATCTTAATTTTATAGATTTAGTTATCGTACATCTCTGTACAATGTCGTAACTTATTTCGGTTTTTAAACTCCGGTTTTTAGCGATTCTTTCGAAGGGCACGTTCTAGTAATTAAATGTTTATTTATTTTGAGGTTTTTCCAAAATTAAAGTCCCATGATGAAACAGGTACTCTTGTATAATAAGAATTAAATATTCGAAACCTTGTAATCGTTGTATCTCCTTCGTTTATAAAATCGGTTTTTCAAGTTCTTTACATGCCCATGTCCTTTGGGACATGTTAGTTTCTTATATAATCATAAAATTAGAGGTGGTAAGTTTTCGAATTCAAACAGACATAAATGGGTTTTTTCAAATGTGTTTAAAAGTCGTTTTTATAACTTTTTTAGCTTAACCACTTTGTTACAAGTCAATTACAACCTTATTATAATATGTATACTTATTTATTCTGTCCATTATTACATGATATATTAAAACCAAATAACACATGAGATAAGTGTACAAAATTATTTTCACAAGCAAAAATATGTTTTACATGTTTTAAAAGTAAACTTAATGGTGATTCACTCATAGAATTACGATACACATAAAATGATAGATGTAAAGAATAAAGGTTTTAGATTAAACCTTTATGGTGATGTATGATATGATGAGAACTATGTTCTAAACCTTGTTTAGATTATAAACCAAAGCTTGCACAATCAAAGAAACCCTAAACCCTAATCTTGCTTCATGCTTGATTAACCCTTGTAAACCTTAAACCAACCCTTCCCTCTCTAAACACCTTCCCATAGGACATTCTTTGATATGTTGTAGGAAGTTGTAAATATGTTAAAATAATTTTATATGGTTTTGTATGATGTTCATGTGTTGCCGTAAGCTAATAAGAGGAGGAGGGAGAAGGAGTTTTTGTGTTTTAACCTGAAAGTGAGAAGTGTGTGTGTAATATGCTAGCTAAAGCCTTATATATCCTAAAGATAGTATAAGAACACTATAGTGTAAAACATTAGAGGGTCTTTAGTCTTTGTCTCAAAAGAAAAGGATCATCCCATGGTTTTAAGGAATTGTGTTTATTGGTTCCCTAAAGAAGATGTTATCCATGAAATCGAGGTAGAAGTTTTAGCTAGTTTTATTTTGCCAAATGAAAATGATAAAGTTATAATGATATTGTATAAGTTGTAGTTTTATTAATAACTTATGATAACTTTGTAAAGTGTATGTATTTGTCTATTTGTTTAGTTGTAAGGTTCGGCTCAAGTGATTGAATTGTAGGTAAAGTTTTATAAAACTTTAAGCATTAGATATAAACATAGGTATTTGTTGAAGCGTAGAAAAGTTTTGGTGATTCCGGGAATACCTAAACGTAATTTATCGCGAAACGTAACGTTTTAAGCAACGATAAATAATAAAACACAATAAGATTATTATTATTTAGTAATAATAATATTAATGTTGTCTTTGACGTAACTTAAATTGTTTGGTTTGACCGTCTACGTTGATTGATTGTTGTTTTTAAATTTACTAGATTTTACATATAATAAGCATTATTAAAGTAAAACGCGTAATGAGAAAAAAAATAATTAGAAAAAAATAGATGACGTCGTAAATGACCTGAAAATACTTAATGTTACAGCAGACAATCAATACCATCAGCATCTTCCAGTTGAAGATCTCTTCTTACAGTTACTTCAGTTATGATGATCTTTTTTCCATCCCCATTAGGCTGTAATGTTGTTCTCCATTGATCGTTTTCACCTTGATAGTGGCCCAAAATTGTTCAATACACGAAGTATATATAGTGGGATTAACGGTTAAAGCATATCTTATAGAACTTGCATTATGGAAAATCCACTATCTGCTCAAATCCTTCACTTTTAGCAGATTTAGTCAAAAACGCGACTAAATTATGAGTATCAGCAAATTATAAGGTCGTCATTGTGTTGAGTTTTAATGATAAATGATGAAATTGTGTTAGGGTTTATGATTAGAGAGTATATGAAAGATTGAAATTGATTAAATGATTGAATGAAACCCTTAATCGAAGTATTTATGAAACTACCCTCAACAACATTAACGTTCACCAGCAGTTGTAAGTTATGCCTAGCAGCATTAACTTTCAACTAGCAGTAGTAAGTAACCCAGCAGTAGTAACTCAGCAGTAAGTTAAGCCTAGCAGCATTAACTTACAACCAGCAGTAGTAAGTTATGCCTAGCAGCATTAACTTCCTAGCAGCAGTAAGTTTATGTTGGAGCAGCATTAACTTTGAATCACCAGCATTAACTCCAATTCCTTTCTAATCAGCTTTTCCATCATCAAATTAATATTTTAGCTCACAAAATCTCTCTGTCTGTTTTTGATTTCTCTCAATTCTTTTAGCTCACAATTCTCTCTGTCTGTTTTTGCTTTCTCTTAATTCTTTTAGCTCACAATTCTCTCTGTCTGTTTTTGCTATATTCAATTCTCTTTCTGTTTTTTAGCTCACAAATTCTCTCAATTCTTTTGCTCACCAAACCACTCTATCTGTTTTTATTTTACACAGCTCTCTTTCTGTTTTTCAACTCACAAATTCTCTCAATTCTTTTACTCACCAAATCACTCTGTCTATTTATATCACACATCTCTCTTTCTATTTTTATTCTCACAAACACTTTTAATTCTGTTAACCTCACCATTTTCATAATCAAGACTTTAAAGATTGAGCATTATAATATTGGCAATCAGATATTGAAATGTACTTACATCAAATGCTTTTGTAAGCAAATCTACAAATACATTTCTTGTCAGTTAGAATCTTATCATTTGAATTAGTTCTTTATTGGAATTCTAATATAAGTGATGTCTAATCTTATTGTGCTTTGGTTTTTAATGAAAAAATAGGGTTCTTAACAATGCATATAAGTACTCTCAATATCAATATAGATCTTTGTATGACATAAAGTTATTTTTTCACACATTAATCAAGCAAAATTGATTTTGAAATCAAAAGCACTTGGCACCAATAACTTGAAGCAGCTACTATTCAGCCTTGTTGTGGAATTAGCTTACCACAGTCTGCTTCTTTGCATGCCATGAAATCAATCTAACCTAAAGATTTAAAAAACCTCATGTTTTGTGGACTTCTTATCCAAGCTTGCTCCAGCATAATCACTATCAGTGTATGCTACCAAATCAAAAGGTGAATATTTTGGATACCAAAGGCCTAATTTTGGTTGACCTTTTAAGTACCTAAAAATTCTTTTTATAGCATGAAGATGTGACATTTTTTGGTTGACTTGGTATCTTGTACAGGCACACACTGCAAATATAATATCAGGTCTTGAAGAAGTAAGATACATTAATGAACCAATCATTGATCAATATAAATAAACATCCACTTCTTCATCATCTTAATCTTTGAGCAAAGGCTTTGAGTTTCTATAGGTGTGCTTGCTGTCTTGACATCAGTAAAACCAAATTTCTTCAAAATCTCAGTCACATACTTGTCTTGACTGATAAAAATCCTATCCTCCCTTCTGCTTTTACTTTCAGTCCTAGAAAATGCGAGTTCACCTGAAAACTCATCTAAAATTCTTATGATCATCTTCTCAAACTATGTGCATAATGACTTTTTGTAGAGCAAATTTATTGATATCATACTACATACACTTGATCTAACAGTATATCACCTTTGTTCCCTTCATGATAAAACAAGGTCTTGTCAAATCTTTCTCTATGAACCCTTTGCCGATCTAATAAGTTGACAAGGTTTCATACCAAGCTATGGGAGCTTGATGCAGAAATCCATAAAGTGATTTTATATTTGTATACTCTATCAGGGTTGTCAGGATCTTCAAATCCTAGTGTGTTGACAAACATAGACTTCCTTCTTTAATCTTACCATAAGAAAAGAACTCATTGACAATCATCTGCTACCACCATAAAGTCTTTTAAAATGGGGATTAGGATAAGAATAACCTAATTGATTTTTGCTATGCAACAGGGAAAAGACTTTTCATCCTAGTCAATCCCATTATTTTGTGATGTACCTACTTTGGCAACCAATCTTGCTTTATTTTATCACAGTTCCTCTGTCATCCTTTTTATTCTGTAGACCCATTTAGTGCCTCTGGGCCTTTTTCCATTTAGGTAAATATCTACAAAGGCCCAAACCTTTTGTAATTTGATATTGTAGAAGCTCATCCTAATAGCTTCTATCCAGCTTGGATCCTTCAATGATATAATTGCTGAATTTACCTTATTTGGGTTCCGTCTTGTGATAGAAAAGCAAGCAAATATCTTAAGCAATTTTGAAAGTGTTTATGGTTTGTTTTTTGCTGAACTGAACTAAACAAAACATGTTCTTCCAAATTCTTTTCATCTTTTGTTTGAGGTGTTGCTTTGGAAATCTCTAATAATTTGTTCAAATGGGATGATCTTTGTATATTCTTGTAGTTGGGTAATAGGACTGACAGGCATAAAATGTATTCAAATTGTTGTGTCAGCCTTTCGTACCACATCTTTCATATCATCTGTATACATAAATCTCCAATTCAGGCTTATTGTTGGTATCATTTGGAAGTTCAATGCTTGTATTACTACTAACAACATTAACTTCTATGCCAGCAGTATTAACAGTTGAACTAACAGTATAAAACATTGTTTAGTGTTGTTTTACATCATAGCAGTATTATATTGCTAGTGCTATTATTAAACACTATATTTTATAACTTGGAATCACCAACTTCTTTTCGTGATTTCTTACAGTAACATTCTTTTCATTATCTCCTGAAAGGTTTGAATCCAACATCAGCGAAGAAACTCTTTGATTTTGACGGATTGGTATATCAGTAGGCCACAATCGGTAGCAGAATATAATTTTTGTCAGGTCATGTCTCCATTCTTTCTTTACCTTGATCATCACACTTGCTTTTGTACTTGCATTTCCTTAGACTAATTTCCTGCAACAATGGCTTTATAAATTATTGACCTTTGTTAGTGATCATATTAGCAAAACTACCACTTTGGTCCAATTCTGCAATATTAGGTGTATTCTCACTAAATTGGACATGCAGGTTCTCTTCAACTATCCTAGTTCTACTGTTGAATACTCTAAATGCTTTTCAGAATGGTTGATGCACTATTGTGTTTAGAAATATGGTCTATTACTTTAGTCTTTGGTTTCCACATCTCCTTTGCCTGTGATTTTCCCTCCTTTGGGGTTACCTCCAAAGGCAACATATCCTCCATAAATTTCTTCAAAGTCAATAAGATAGGACATGTTCCCTATCATGTGCCTTGAGCATCCACTGTCAATCACTCATTTCTCTTGAAAATCTTGCTATGGATTGCCCTGCACGCAAGGTAAGAAAATCAGTCTCTTTTGGGGACCCAAGCCATCACTGACTTGGATCTGCCTTGTGCATCAATATATTTAAATCTTTTAAAATTTATTGATGCACTGTTGTGTTTAGAAATATGGTCTAAAACTTTAGTCTTTGGTTTCCAAACCCAACAAGCTGAGGCCTTAATAGCATTGACATGATTTCCCTTAACCGCATTAACTACTGCTTTTGGCCTAGCAGTATTAACATTGTTACCCCTAACAGTATTAACCTTTTGATTACTGTTTTTAGTTACTGTTTTGTTGTTAATGGGCATTCTAACAGTTGAATGTGCTTTATTAGAAAGATTTGACATTGGACTAGCACCATTCACTGTTGTTTTTGTGTGAGCAGTATTAACTTGTCTAGCAGTGTTAACTGATACTAGGCCAGACTTCATTAATACTGCTTTTGGAACCATGTTCCTTTTAGGACTAGGGTGAGTCATTCTAGAAAAATTCTGGTGATTCACCCTTTGAGTATAGTTCCACACTGGTTTTACCATCTTTTTATTATTAAACTGTCTCTGATGGTTATCACAATCATACTGCAGGTGATCAAAACTTCCACACACATAGCAAGCTTTGTTAATCATCTCAAAATTACTCCCTAATCTTTGAGACATCATGTAATTCTAGTTTCTTTGGTTTCCTTTAGGACTATGTGTGTTCAGCCTATTTTGATCACCTTGTTTATCAGTTGTTTTCCTAGGAGATTTTACTTGCTCTTTAGATTTAACAAACTCTATTTTAGCAAAACTAGGTTTAACAGTTTTCTTCTCTATCTTAGGCTTTGACTCAGCTTCATCCTCACTATCTGATATCCAATCTTCAATAAGTGGAGCACCATTATTCTTTCTAACTGCTTTAGGTTTGTCTGCACTAGCCTTAGCTTCACTAGTCTCAACTGCAGGCTTCTTAACTGTAGGCTCACTAACTATAGGCTCATTCATAAACTCTTCTAGACCAGAGAATGACAAATCAGGTTTTGGAGGCATAAAGTTTCCTGTATAGGGAGGTGGAACAACATTATACCCTAAACCTATTTTGCACTTATCAACTATCTGACAGTCTATTAGTTTGCTTAAGCTTTTAGATGAATTCTCAAAATTTTCTACTGTTAGCTGAATTTCATCTTTTTGTTTTTGAGCCAGTTCCAACTTCCTCCTAAGCTCTGTAATGGCTACTTCTCTTAAATGAATCTCACATTTTAAGACCTTGATATCTTCCTCATAAACAGACTCATTTTTCTTATAAACTAGAAGTCTTGCTTCTACAGACTCTAAACCTGTTTTATAAGCAATAGCATTTAACTTAGATGTCCTTAAGTCTTTTAACAGTTGTTCATTTTGTTCTTTAAGAATTTTAACATTTTCCAAACAAGATGATGAACAGTTTGAATCAGTAGATACCTCAGAGTTAGAACTTGTAGAAGAGTAAGCCATGAGTGCAAAGTTAGTTGGACCTTCTTCTGCTTGATCACTCCAATCATAACCAGAACCATCACAAGACACTAAAGCATTAGAAGTAGTTGTCTCTACTGGCACAACCCTTCTTGTGTTCTCCTTATTCCTGTTTTCTTGGTTCCTTGGAGCCCTGCACTCCCTTGCAAAGTGTCCCCTTTTGTGGCAGTTGTAACACTCCACATTAGACTTATCAAACCCAATGGTCTCAGTATCATTCATAGAAAACTTCCTTCCAGTGTTCTTCAAGAATCTCCTTGCCCTCATTGTTAGCATAACCATATGCCACCTTAAATCTATCTATTCTAAATCCTCAGGATTAATTTGTTGCAAGTCCTCATTGTCAAGTTGTGGACTATTTGGTTGACTTGCAAAGAAAGCACATATGACATCATCACTCAAGTTATCAGTTATTGTTGAGTTAACAGCAGTAGCTTGAGTGCTAGCAGAGCAGTTGTAACATCATGAGCAGTATTAACTGCTTCATTTATACTGCTAGTGTTGTTTGAGGATACAAAGGCTACGTTTTATGTGTTTGTGCTTGAGCTTGATGTCCCTTTGACCTCTGGTTCATAGATCTTTAGGTTGTTGTAAAGATCATCCAGGCTTAATGTATCTATCTCAGGCTTGTTCCTCAACACAATGGTATGTATGTTCCATTCTGGTGACAGACTTCTTAAGAACTTATGATTCACATCTTCTTGTGAGATACTTTCACCATGAATCTCCAACTGATTGATAAGCTTTTAAAGCCTATCAAATGTTTGATCAAAGACCTCTGAGCTAGATGCAGTAAAATTTTCATACTGCTGCTTTAGAAGATTACTCTAAGTCTTTTTAGTAGTAGCATTCCCTCCAAACCTCTTCTCAACAGCCTGCAGCAATGACTTGGCATCTTTGATGGAGTTAAACTTCAATTGATGTTCATTAGGGATGCCCATTAATAAAGTGCTTCTTGCTTTCAACTCTAACCTCCTTTGTGCCTTTTCTTCAGCTGTTATAGGAGCAATTGTAGTCTCAACACCTTCAACAACTTTTGTTATTGGAGGTGCATTACCATTCTCTATGACTTCCCATAGAGAATAATCAATCATCTGGATGTACTGTTCCATCCTCATCCTCCAAAGCTCATACTCACCTGGTTTGAGCATAGGCACTTTTGATGCAGCCACCATATGTGCTGAGTCTTGATCCATCTCTTTGTAACAAAGAGATCTTGTGTATTCAAACAGGTTCTTCTTATTCAAAGCTTCTCAACAAGCTCTGATACCACTTGTTGATCCCACTTGAATAGATCTTGAATTCCTTAGCTTGTGTAAGGTTTAGTTATGCAAGATAAATCCTACACAACTATGATAGAAACTTTGTAAAATATATCAAAGATTATGCGAAATCTAATCTTTGATCAATAAGAAGAATATGCAATAGAACAGTAATTCTAATGAACACACAGATTAACAAACAAAGCTTCAATATATTAATACGAATACTCTAACTAGTATTAGGGTTACAAAACCTTAAAGCTATAACGATATTAAAACAAAAGATTTCTAGATATCAAACTCTATGCCCTAGGACCTCCTTTTATACACCAAGGAGTCCTAGTCGATTTACAATATATTCCTAAGACTTAGAATATTTTCTATGATCTATTCTATAAATAACTAATACTTATCACGTAAGTATTCTTGATCTCTAATCAATCTTTGTCCTTTCTTCTGTCTTTATCCATTCTCTGACAGTAGAAACTCTTTCAGCAGTCTTAATCTTTTAGCAGTTGTAACTTTGTACCAGCAACATTAACTTTGAACACCAGCAGTAGTAACTTATACACTAGCAGTACTAAGTTACACTAACAGTAGTAACTATGTTACACTAGCAGTACTAACTACTTAACATATTTTTCATTGAAGTTAATGAACAACACCAACTTTAGCTTAGCAGCAGTAATACAAACCTTAGCAGCAGTAACTTCAAGAAGGCTTTTAATCCCAACAACTTTATAAACCCGAAATCCACCCAAAGATTAACGGAAGACACATGACTATTATGCAGCAACAACAACAACAATTAAAAGAAAAGATTAGCTGGCAAATGAAAAGATTAGCTGGTAGTTATCACTTAGCAAAAATATAATAAACAATTTACTATTGCATCTACTGTTCACACTCTCACAAATCACTGTAGCAGTGATATAATATTGGTTTATTATTATCGCCGAACTGGGTTAGAAGTCCACCGATGAGCGTTTTACCGATCAGATTTTCAAAGGACAAAGAAGGGATGTGAGTAACAACTGAGGAAATCACCCGTAGTATAACACTGATGCATCAAATAAAGCCGATATGGACACGGCCCAAGAATCAGGCCCAATTTTTTTGCTAATGTGTTCTCGCTTTTTGTTAATTTTTAACAACTAGACAAAATATTAATAGAAACATCACATAAAAGCTGATAAACCTAAAAATATACAATCTGTTAGATCAAAAATCTAATTTGAATCAAAATATACCAAAATGTAAAGTTTTATAAATCTGAATCTGTCATCATCATTGAATGTTTACAATCGTTGCTTATTTATATTACATGAAAGGGTGCGAGTGAAAAAACGCGTCCCTTGGTAAAATAACTGAAAAATAGTTATGTAACTGTCTTTGTAACCGTCACTTTGTAACTGCCATTGTTGGCGGGTTTGTGATTACCCGGTTGGATGGGTTTCGGCCTAATATTCTCCCCCTTAATCACAAACGCTGTGACGTAGGTCTTTTAATCCGATGAGTTGTCTCATGGTTAAGAATTTAATCTTCGGGAGTGCTTTTGTAAGTATGTCCGCTTTCTGGTATTCTCCATTTATGAATTTGACTTGTATGTCTTCTTTTTCAACGCATTCTCTAATGAAGTGGTACTTCATTTCAATGTGTTTGCTCCTTTCATGAAATACGGGGTTCTTCATTTGTGCTATAGCTGACTTGTTGTCAACTTGTATTGTAACCTTTTCTTCTTGAGAATGTGTAAGTTTGCTTAGTAGTCTCTTTAACCATAATGCTTGTGTTGCTGCTGCAGTTGCTGTGATGAATTCTGATTCACATGATGATAGTGCTACAGTGACTTGTTTTTGTGTGCTCTAGCTGATTGGTGATTCACTATAGTAGAATATTATGCCGGTAGTTCCTTTTCCTTCTTGAGTGTTGACTCCGTAGCTACTGTCACTGAATCCATGTATCTTGTTTCCTCCGTTATGCTTGTAGGTGATTATTATTTTGGGAGAGTTTGCTCATGGGCTTTTAGCGTTAGCATGTAACTCATTAATTGTCTTCCCCATGCTGTGCATATTGTAATTCTGCTTAAAATGTCAAATTCCTTGCTCTGGAGATCAGAGAATTGAGACTCACTCCAAGGTTAAGTGACACGGGGTTCCCCAAACGCTCTAGATTGTCTATATAGCTCTTCATTTTCAAAATGTAAGAGCTAACAGACTGCCCTTCTTCCTGCTTGCAAGAGTGATAATCACGCTCAGTCTGAAGAAGGCTCTTGATATACTTGTTGAGCTCAAAAACCAGTTTAAACTCCTGTAACATCTCATAAGCATGAAGTTTTCCAGATTTCATTTTATCTAATGGTTATGGTCATGTGAGAATGAGTCAGCAGAGAACTCACTTTGTATTCCTTTGTAATCTAAGCAGTATGTGTCCTGACAGTGGATTTCAAGGAGCAACTTGCTGACCCTGTGGAGCTACTAAGAGTTAGAGGAAGTGGTGTCTAGATAGTCAACTTATCCTCCATTGAAAGTACAGAATCCTAAGGTTTTCGATCCAATTATAAAGTTGGGTCCAGTCAGTTTTTGTTTCTCAAAGAAACCCCTGAAGACCGAATTGTTAGCTGACGAGGTTGTCATCTAATTAGAAAAAATTCAATATCAGTAATTGTCGATAATTAAACTCTTAAAATAATTTAACCTAAACGGTTGTAGTACTTATAAGACTAAGATTAACTTGACCTGCCCCACTTATTACGGAGGTCTGACCATTCGTGTACAAAGTGGGGGCCAAGAGGTAAGCGATGAGCGTTAATTGCATGGAATGAAACTCTTAGTTTTATGAGACTATGACATTAGTAACATTCTAATTGTAGATTCAAAAAAGCTTATATTGGTCTCATCTTATGCCTCGGGTCTAGAGCGTTGACTAGGTAAACTCGCCGATTAGTGTCGACCAAAAATAGAGAACTTCTGATAATAGACAAGGTAATTGTACCAATGGAAAAGAAAATTCGCTATGGTTTGGAGAGGCGTCTTGATGGTAGCTGGACAGTATAAGACTATCCGCAAATGCACGTGTTTCTAGGTTTTGGCTGGCATAGCTTAAAATTTCATAAGGGATAGGACACATAATTGTGACAAATCGTGTACAAGGAAGCATGCAAAACATCTTGTAACATAAAGTTAAAAATAATCATTTTGTTAACCTTTTTGGTATAAACATCATTTTTGTCAAATGTTCTCGGTAGCTACCATTTTAGGATCGCAGCAAGAGAAGGAGAAACAGGTCAGCACGAAGCGTATTGTAAAAAAATGTGACCTGCTTGTGTCTGTTTGGGGAGCTCTTGTAGCTAAAACGCCTTAAACTGTTCGCTTGTATAGTTTTTGATCCTTAATGTTAGCCGTGCTTCTTGTTGAATAACGATGCAGAATTGTATAGTTGTGGGGAAACTCTTTTGTAACATTAGTTGTATAGTTGGCGAGGATATAGTGGAATTACAAATTGACTCTCAAACCTCTATTGTACTCTACATGCGTCCGAGGTACAAGTAATTTCAATAATTCCCTCATATGACGAAGCCATGTAGTGGGGCAGCATAAGATTAAGACCAATGTCTGCCCAATATTGCGCACATAAAAACTATTCTTCACAAGAATCATATTTCAATTGTTAATTAAATATATTTGTTTTTTTTTTTTCTTTATTTTCACGTATTAAATTTGTCCAAGAAGACACGGTTCGCCAAATACACAATAATAGTCACAAACAGTATCAGTTACGTGTGTTTGAGATTATGACTTGTCAATTCAAGTTTCGCTATGTAAGTTGTAATGGTCGTTGTTTCAAGAGTTTCCATAAAAGTCTATTTACAAACGTATTGAGCATTCACAGGGCAATCACATATGAAGCAAATAAAATAGACAGAAATTGGGGAAGTAGTAGATGGTGAAAGACAGACTCTTGCATAATATAAAAGCAGTATATCATATAAATGCCATCGAGTTCGCTCAAAAGAGTGCATCTCCAATTGAAGAACCAAAAAGACTTTCACGAGATATTTGCTGTCATAGACAGTACCTGCATCGCCAATCTCATCATATGACATGATTGCGTGAGTGTCTTAAGGCCGAGTGAAATAACTAAGAAATAGAACGTAACATGGTAAGCACTTGTATTTCAACATTTTTGTATAATCTATTTTCCTTATTTATTTAAATAAACATTGTATTGGATTTACTAGGTGGTTTATTCTTTTTTTATGGGCAAGGAATTGTTATAACGTTTTTCGAATAAAAGAAATAATATGAAATCCTGGCCTTTTTGGATTTCGCATGCAGATCGCCTAGCGTGTTTATTTATAGTGTGTAATCGAATAAAACACAGTACGAGTTGGCGCGTCATGCCAACTGTTGGGATTTGATAAACATGTTATGAACCAAGATAACACTTAGTAGTACGCGGACGGATAGATGAAACAAGTAAGTGTATATGATTAACCACATCAATAAATAAACTAACAAAGGAAAAAATGGGAAATCTCAACCCTTGAAGTCATCAGGCAAATTGTAATGAAAACAAGTGAGAATGATGTCACGCTGTCTTAGATGTGCTCACACAAGAAACACGTCCAACGAATGCGCTCTGAATGCTAGTGCCACTTCATGTCTAAACACCAATACAACTACTATGTATCACAAGCTCTACTGAAGAACAAGTACCAAAGCCTCTAATACTTTCTTGGAAGCCGAAAGAATCAGTGGAATGTGAATGTTAGGGTTTCAGACCAAATTCGGTTGAACAAATTCTCAAAACCCTTGTAACAAAGAGAATCACCCAAGTGAACCCTAGATTGTAGTCTTGCTTGTGTCTCACAGGTCTTGAGAACTTGTAAAACCTTTGTTCTTAATTACCTCCTGACCAGACTTGGGTCGAACACCAAACTTGGAATACCCTTAAAAGGATTAGACCGGAAAATGGGCAGGGGTTTTTATGAGAGAGACGGAAAATCTCGATAAAACAAGTAAACAAATAAGCAAAAACTATACAAAGAGATGTGCCTAGGTTAGGAGTGTTTTGATTTCGGCGGTGTATAGTGTTAAGGATGAAGAGAAAGAATGTTTTGTTGATGTTGTCTAGGGTTGTAATCATGACTCTATGAGCTAAGGGTGGAGTAATTTATAGCTCTCGTAGCCACCTTAACTCATGATATGACTTAAAGTCTTTAGTTTAGGTCGTTATCGCAACTCTAATCGTTATACCCACTCTTCTACTCCCTTATCACTCTAGGTACAATGACCAAGACGCCACTCCTAGTAGACTAGCACTAAGGCCGGCTTGCCCACAAGGACAGCATAGTGTCGTTTGTCTTGATTCATTTGTTGTCCAAAAGAGGTTATACACTTTTTAGAGTAGATTGTTCTGTGAATGTTTTAACGAATTGCTGAAGTGTGTTTTATCCGTGTGTGCTCCAATAGGACTCACAATTTTTCTAGTTGTATGGTGCTATTCCAGTACCTAATCCAACAAGTGGACAGCGATAGAATTATAGGGGAGTGAATTTGGGCCCTTCAGGACATCCAGATTATGTGTAAATAATGAAGAAGTGTTGATGTTTTCGAGCAGTGGAATAAGGAGTTGTTGGGATATGGGATCTGGGAAAGCTGTATTGGATGAAATGGAGGTGGCGGTGTGTCTGAAGGACGAATTTGGGGTGTTTTCATCCACGTCCCATTCTTGGGTAGGAAGTCGAAAATGGAAGTGAGAATTGATGGATGAACCGCTGTGAGGAGGAATTGTACGTGGCTTTGTATGGTTGCGCGGATGATTCTGGTGGTGAAATGTGAGGAACAACAGAAGTGCGGTAATGTTAACATGGGTCGGTGTAGATATCTTAGACAAGAGTACATTTTCGGGATTCTTTATTGACTTTTAAACCATTTACATTGTTGTATTTTCACGAGAAACTTTCAATTGCATACTGTCCACGAACAGTATGAAAAGACTCTTCCTTATATGAGACACTTATATATTTGAGCTTGTTAATTTGGTGTTGAAAATTAAGTCACGACCCGTTACCTAGCTATTTCGACCACAAGCAGTTTCTACAGATTTCTGGGACTTAATTCGATATGTTAAGTTAATTACAAAGTTTTTAACGAGGGGGGTAACAAGGATAATATACTTAACTTAGTAGTATTGGTCGGCAGAAAACTCGATGTTGTGATGATGTTACATTAATTTGTGCTTTATTAGCTTGATGAGTTGATACTTTATATTTAGTTATAGTAGCCAGTTTAGCTTGAGTAAATAAAAAAAAATTGCATCATCGTTAGTAGCTAATGAGTTGATGAGATAGAGTTGGAATATATTTAGAAAATTTTGCATCAGAGATTGAGTAGACGTTGATAATCATGCTTTTTAAGTCTTTTTGTCACTAACTAAGCCAAATAGCACAAAAGTATCTAAATTATTCTACCTGAGTATGTGAGTACAAATATTTCGATTGTCTTCTGTTTTATAAGCTGATCGATATTTTTCAAGGATTATAGGAATACAATATTCTTGGGTATACGTTGTTAAAATTTCGTTGTAAAAAGGATTTTCTTTTTGTTTAGACAAAGAAATCATAAGAGTTCAACTAAGGACTTTAGAAATGTATCGTAAAGGTATGAAATTGCTGTTAAAGACGAGTAGAATCTCGTGAATAACAACATTAGAATTGTTTGCTTAAACATACAAACAAATTAGAATATCGTTTTCTACCAATTTTTAATGCGTTGCAAATTAGACCAATGCTCGTATCATTTATTATTCTTATCCGAACGAAAAATCCATTGTTATTGATATATTTATATGAATAGTTGGAATCCAAATCATTACATTCCGTTAGGAAATGATAAGAAAAAGTTATATGGATAAAATTTCGTTGATAGATCCGTTGTTAATTCTGTTGGTAATAATACACAAATAGCAACGGAATTATGGTAGTTGGTAAATTCGATGGTACTATTTACACTTTTTCTAGTACAGTTACGACAGTAGTTAATACGTCGGTAGTTAACATTATCGGCTCCATCAGCGAGAAAGAGGGGTTAACAAAATGCTTGGATGTGATGATTCAAACAACCCTTTTGGATGATTTGGTGACACAGAAATGGCGAGCTTTAATCTTAAAAAAAAGGAATACCTAGCTTACTGCGTCAATGTAAATGCGTTAATGGGGGGACCTGAATCTATAAGCACATGACTTCGTCGCTTTAGATGGATTGATTGCTCTAGCTTGTGGTCCGGATTATGCTATATCAAGGTTGCAAAAATCATGAATCGTTAGTTGGGCGGTCGATCACCTTGTAGCTTGTAATCGGTCTAGGCGGGATTAATCGGATCGGCATTTCTAGCAAAATAGGGATATTTTCGGCAAGTTTTGTGTATTTCCGGCGAGTTTTTAGATAT
>BQNB010076462.1:2551-31152 GCA_026074375.1 Tanacetum coccineum
ACTCTTAAGGAGGAGTGCTCAAACCGCAGGAAGAACTGGTCAAACTGCCTGAGGAACTTGATCAAATCGCGTAATATCATCAAACCGCTGGAACTTTGTCAAACCGCGGGACTCAAATTACCTACTCAAATTGTGAGGTCAAACCACTAAGTACATATATCAAACCGCCTAGACCTTGAGCTCAAATCACGTGAAATAATAGTCAAATCACGGGATCAAACCGCCTGAGCTCAAATCGCCTTGCCTAGTCAAACCGCATGACATCCTATCAAACAGCGAGGATCAAATCGCGTGACTACATCAAACCACGTGAAATCCTGTATCAAACTGCGGGACATCCCATGTCAAACCACCTGATCTATACTCAAACCGTAGTCTTCAAGGGACAAACCGCGGCTTTAATGGGTCAAACCGCTAGATTCATCCCTCAAACCGCGGGATCTATAAAATATGCCCATAATTTTTTTTGAAAATAATCATTTTAGCATAGATAAGCCATGAAATATATCCACAAACAAGCTAGAAACATTTTAGTAGAAGAAAGTTCCAAGTTTTTTGTCGAGTACGCATAAACCAAACAATTAGTGAGCTTTTTAGCTTAAAAAAAGCCATGAAATAAACCATAAAACCCAAAACACCTCAAATAAGCAACACACAAACACAAAATGCCCTTGGTTAGCTCTGATACAAATTGTTAATATTAATATTCACTAAACAAGCACGATCCGAAGGTCGGGGAGGATAAAAGAGAAAGTAAGCAATATTAGATTAGAGAGAGAAAGAGATGGGGAGAGTGTGTATTTTCTAGAGAAAAGTAGGTGGAAAACACACACTCTCTTTGTTGCAAAATGAATCCTCACTCTCCTATGGAAGTATCAGAGGGTATTTATAGGCTAAGTGATACGATACTATCCTAACTTGTCATTATTAGTCCCTCCGTATCACACCTTATGTAATTTATTATAATTCCGTATTAGTATTTATATTCTAAGGCTAACACCTCTATATGCATGTTCTCACCATCTGACCATGTCCTTTAACCGACGAACATTTCCTTACAGCCTATGTTATGGTTTCTCTTACCGAGGGACGGGCAAAAATGTTTTTGGTTGATGGGAAGAGACCTCATCCTTAAACATCCTCATCTTCATCTTCAAGTCATTCTCAATCTCATGATCAACCACATGTTGACCCGGTTGACAACTTTAAGCTCGATCCCGTTGAATATTGCAACAAACTTCTACCCATTTCTGAAGGAGCATTAGAGGAATTCAAGCAAACAAAAGGAATGTTCAAGTGTCTAGGTAAATTCCTCTCTAACTTTAGGAAGAAGAAGAAGTAAGGTGCTATAGGCCGGTAAAAATGTCTGAAACTAGTGTTTGGTACAAACAATTTAATGCTTCCTTCGTTTAAACTATGTTTGTTTTACGGTTGTAAATTCCAAAAATTTAGATTTGTGCTTGTAAACTCCGAGATCTATGTATGTAGGAAACTTATTTGACTTGTTATGGTATTTTAGCGTTATCTCAAATAAGATTAGGGAGCGTTTGCTTTAACTAGGAATTATAGGATCATGCTCCTTTTGTCTCACTAAATAAACTCTTGTCTCCTTTAAGAATGCCTATAAAACATTTTTAAGATAAAAGAATAAACACTAAAACCTTTTTGCCGCATTTTGGAATCTGAATTTTGATGCAGAAAGCCGGTACCCTCTGCAGCAAAGGTTGGAACCCTTTTGCCAAAGGGTACTTCAAACCTATGTGAAGGTCCACAATAATCATTTGGACGTTATAGGGTGTTAAATTTTGTATTTTTCATTTCATTTGGGTAATTTAAACCTATGTGAAGGTTCCCCAATAGTTATCTTTGACTTATTTAGCATTTAAATCTCTCTAATCATTGTTTTTAGAGACATTTTATTGGTTTAAGCAATTAATGTTTTGCATGCAAATATCCTATGTATCCTATCACCTTGTGCTTGCTTAACCATTTCCACACTTACAAAAATCCTGTAATCTCAGCCATAATCTCCTTAATCCACTTTCAAAATGGCCTCAAGTGCTTCATCCTCCACAAGAAACCCACCAAGAAAGGTTGCTCGAACTAGCATTATTGACATCCCCTCTAATGAATCATCACCACTTCAAGAACATTCAAACAACCACATTACCACTCATCCCACAGCACCACGATAACTTATTTTCACCACTCCATCAACCTTACCACACCCATACTTAAACACACTTGAAGACTTTCCTCCAAGATGTACTAATCCACCACTGCTTCCTACACTTGAACAAATCACTAGTCAACCTCTCCCACTTACCGATCACATAGAGATTGAACCCTTCTTTCCACCAACTAATCTCACTAGGAGAAATGGTAGACTTAGTGCCCTACCAGAACCTTTCATGACCTGAACTTAAATTGTTGAAGAGCTTGGCCAACTTCAAGATTTGTCCAATGACATATAAACCGCCTTCCAAAATGCACAAAATGTGCAAAATGGATTTGCAAGCTACACCACCACCACTTCCTCTCAAGTACTTCATCACACCCTCCTACCACCTTCTCAACATCCCAAACACCCTTTATACCACCTTTTTGATCACATCTTCCACCACCACAAACCTTCATTCCACTTGATCAAATCCTATGGATTGACCAACCATCATCCATTCCACCTTCTTGAGAACACACTTGTGCCTATTTCCAATGCACTCAAACCCTCATCCATGAGGTTCGGGATGAAATGCGTACCATGTTCCATCACATCCTTAAACACCTCACTAACCTTAGAAACTAAAAACCATGAGATGGTATTTGCAATCATTAAGGACCATAGTAGTTTGATAGGGTAGCTAGTTATTTCAATATTTAGAACTAGGCTGTGACTTTATTTTTTCGTGTACAAAACTACTATCATCTACGAACATCGTATGTTTTACTTCATGGCTAAAAGTTCACTAATATATTGTTATGTTAATGCTTGTGTCTTCTATATATTACTAAATGTTCCTATCATTACTATGTTTTCGTACTATTTATGATGGTAATAATTTATCTCTTTTAAGTATGCCTGAATCATAGGTTACCCTTCTTGCAATAGAAAATGCTTCCTGCATGATCAGGTCACCCGGTTCCCTTCCACAAAGAAGGCTAAAACCTTTTTCCAAAGTGTGGAAATCGTAGAGGGGGGCGAATACGTTTCTATTTAAAAACTTAAAACAACGCAATATGAAAAGTGTAAATAATACATCTATATTCATTAGAGCATGTCATAACAATATAAACCATAATCACAATACTAACTTCTATCCATAACACAATCATCATTCAAACAATATAAGCAACAATCAACACACATATAGATCTAAAGCTAATATAAATGTAAGGAAATAAGGTAAATAAAGATGTAAAGCGAAAGGTAAAAGAAAGTGAAAACCGGACACGATGATTTATAGTGGTTCAATCACGAAACTCTTCTTCGCCCTACTCCACTCCCCGAGTACCCAACTCAAGATTTACTTCACTAGTCAACAAGCTTCCTTCTCGGCGGAGAAAACCATACAATGTTGCTTACACTATTTTCCGAAACTAAGCTAGATGTCGAGTTCTTCTTTAGGTACAACCAACCCCGTTATGTTTATGGTCGCACATAACAAACCGCACAACGTCGCTTATAATGTTTTCTGACACTAAGCTAAATGTCAAGTTCTAATCCTAGCTAGAACCAATCTACCACAACTTTTGTATTTTAAGGACTAAAATACTAACCGCACAACTTCACTACTATTCACAACTTCACTTCTCTTCACAACTTCACTTCACTTCATAACTTTGCTTCACTTTACAACTTTACTTCACTTCACAACTTTGCTTCACTTCACTTCACGACTTTACTTCGTCTCACTTCACAACTTTACTTTACTAGACACTAACAAGATCACCCCGATCTAACACTACTTCACTATGATTACCACAATCTAACTATTATTCAATTTTGGAATACATGGACTCGATCTTTACATTGGGAATGTAAGACATGTCACGAATGCAAACTACATAACTTTGTATCTTGACGATAGCGAGAGTTTTTCTCTTGCACTTGAAGATCTAAGCTTGAATCACTTGGAAACAAATGCTTAAGATTAAATGATCAAAGGATTATAGGTGATGTGTAAACTGATTTTAGACAGAAAAGAATGAGTGTAAACTGTGAGAAAATCAGTGGGGAACAGTCCAATATTTATAGGCAAACTGAGGAGCTTTTTTGTCTGGCCGGGCCTCTTAATTCATGTGTCGGCCCCCTTAAAATTAAGGGGACCGACCTTTTAATTAAGGGGGCCGCCCAGGCCAGGACGCTCCCTTTTTTTGTTTTTTCCAAGGGAGGTGTTTTCTGGAACATTTCTAGCTGTTTTTGGGTAGAAAATTTGAATTCAAAATATTTATTTTGAATAAAACATTTCTTTTAAATACAAAAATGTTTTGTAAAGGTTATAAAAATGTTTGTAACATTTTATAAAAAAATGTGAGGTTGAATAAAAATTCCTTTGATCATAAAATGCATTAAACATTTATTTATTCATACCTTTTAAGTGATTTACGTCAGGTGCAAACTTTGTTGAAGCAGTCTTGAGACGCCAAGAGATGTTGTCGTATGAATGTATTGATGTGTTAGGATAAAAAAATATGGTGTCTATATGGAAATTACACTAGTTTAAGGTAAAGTTAAAACACAAGGACTAAAAGTGTAATTAGTCCAAAGTGTCATTGTGTATAGACTATAAATACTCCCCTCTAATCAACATTAGAGGGTGAAACTCACATTTGTAATTTCCCTTTCTTTTTCCATTTTAATAAAACTTCAAAATTAAATAAAGATCTCTCCTCAATAATGGCTTATTCTTATTTTGAGCTTCCCCGACCTCCCGATATCGTGAATCGAGAAACCTCACAAGTGGTATCAATATTGAGTATCACAAGCTCGATCTGTATAGGATCTCACAAGTCACCTACCAAGAGCTTGTTTGATGTTGGCTCAAGCAGAATTTCCATCTTCACTGTGAATACTTAAGTATCACTAGGATGTTCTGGCAAAATCACAAGGATAATGCGTATGACTCTTAATATATATATTTCTTGTTTTTCACATTGTGTGAATTAGCAAGCATAATTTTGACAAGTGTCCTAATGAGATTTATAGATGATATCTTTTGGCTCTAGACTCAATAGTGCACTTTGGTTTTAGTGATCGAAGGCTGGAGCAGACTGCCACCTTTTCAATACCAACTAACTCAGAGTGAGAAAGTTAATAGAAATGCGTGTAATCTCCATGAGAAATGAAACAAAAATCTTTTGAGAGATTCTGAGTGGCTAGGGAGGGTTGTGCATTGCATCACTGGGTCCATGATGTCAATCTTCAATGTCAGCAATCATCTTTGTGATTCTTGACAGCAAATGTATTGACCCGGTTTCTACTAGTTGAAGGGAGGGCTTCTCTCTTTCACCTTTTGTAACTTTTCTTTTTAATTCTTAAAACCCTTTCGCGGTTACCCGCGATTCATAAACTAGTACCTTGCTGGGTTTGTTCCACTACTAGCTCCATCTTAGTCGGTACTTTTCCCTTAATCTTACTTTATTCCTTTTTTCATACTTAAGGACTTCTACACTATCTAGTGGAATATACACCTGGTAGATCCCTTCATTTCTAGCATGGATCATGGGAATGGATCCTAAGTCTTAGCTACCTATTTAACTCCAATACAGTAATTTAAATGGTCGGTCTTTGGTACTTCCATATTTTAGCCAACACGTAACCATTTGCTCCCCCTTTATATGTGCATCAATTAATCAAATGAGTTTTGCACATATATAGGATAGCATACATTAGAGATCTTAAAATTCACATCTTTTAATCATATATTTTAATCACATCTTCTCCCCTTATCAAAAATGTCAAATCTCTTGACATTTTGGATATCAATTGATTCAAATATTCATGGTTTTGGGGAAAAAGATGTCCAATCATTAACAAACTGATTATTGGAACATTTTAATGCTCGCCCTCAAATTATGAGGGAATAATATGTATTTGAGTGCGTTAATTTGAAAAAAACTTGAATTTATGAAGAAATTCTTGAAAATTCGCACTTGAATACTATATATGCCTAATTATAGTCTACACTATTTATTTACATATTCGCATGAATTATTATATACGAGAGATGGACCTAGGGAAATAGATAGGAACAATATGACATAATCTTACATATCGTCCGTTTCCAGCAGCTCGAGGTCATTCTCGTATTCTCTTTCACCGACGAATTCTCTAATTTCCGTTAACCTCCTCTTATAAAGTGCTTTGTTGATATCATGAATCTAACCGAGCCACTTGGTTGTCTAACACACTCATTAATTTCCTCTTTGGAAGCTATTTCCATCCTTATTCCTTTAGCAATTTCTAAGAGCTGACGGACATCATCAAGCGTGCCATCACTATAATTAATGAGTTCTGTCAGCGCGCATCAATCTGTTTATGTTCAGTTGTGGTCTTTATATATCAATCCTTTAGGGTCTAGAAATCGCAGTGTATAGTCTGTTTATGAGATTTGGGCCTGAATAGTACTGGTTGGTAAGGTTGAGCTTCATTTGGTAATTTTGACACCTCAATTAAAGACTATTCCACCCGTCCTTTTGAATGACAATCTGTCTTGTGAAACATACGTATTGCCACGTTCCAGCCATACTATTCGTCAATTGTGAGGATATAGTCGTTTTGTTGAACATGTAGAAGTAAATATTTTCTCTATTTTATGTGTCTTGTAGGCTGAAGTCGTGGGTAAATCACTTCTTAAACTTGATGTATAGCTTCTGAACCTCCGTACGAATCCAATCTCTTCAAGTGACCTAGTATACTTCTTCATAATCAAAAGTCTGGTAATCGCAAATGATTTCTTTTCCTATGAGGTAGAATCTTTGTCAAAGTTTGTTGGCAGCAAAACCTCAAGAAAATGTTGACGTTTGGGACCCCAGTGTAAAGTACCCCAGTAAGCATGTTGATCATATATCACCTTTATGGGACTCCACAAATTTTTGAACCTAGTCTTCACTTTTTTTCCAAAATTGATCTCGTATGTAGCGGCCTTATGTCTTTCGGAACTGTGAAAAGTTGTAGTCACGTTGCTTAAATCTCCACCTTTTAGATATTCCAGGTCGTTGTTGATGAAGAAATCATGAGGGATAACTTGACGGCCTCGATGATCTGATCAAATGGGAGAGGTTGCTGAGATCAAACGGATATGGTTTGCCTTTAGGGTTATGCCAGTCGAGTCGTTCAGTTGTTGCCTTGGAACATTCTTCAAGATGGTACTCTATTTCTATAAGATTCTTACAGGTGCCTTTGAGTAGCTCGAATGCCGGTCTAACAAGAATTTCTTGAGTTAAATCTTTGATGTTTAGCCAATTCAGGACAAATGAGAGAAGTCGAAAGAGGTATTTACATGAGCTTATCAAATATGAAGTACGAGGTTCTTTAGGAAGAGCAACTTGACTTAATCCAGGTCTAAGGAGGCTCGGGAGTTCAACACTGTTGTATCTTTTCCTATCAAACACAGAGTTGGAAGTCGTTCGGGTTTCTTGAAACCAGTAATCCTTGGTAACCTCCTTGTCAGGGAGTTATCATCTTCTGAGTCTAATATGATCGAACTCTTGATCCTGTTGCACTCCAGAGTCATAAACTGTATGACCTGGCTCCTCTGCATGGGCAGACTTCCCAGAATGCTTATGTTGAGATTGGGAGGCGTCTTTTGAGGTGCTTGAAGACTTCTTATCCTATGACCTTAAATCTCTGGATGACCCAGCATCTTTACTTGATTTCCTTCTTTTTATCCCTCGGTTTGATCTAGTGGAGGGGTCTCGATCTTGGTCTCTGTCATCTCGACTCCTCTTCAACTTAAAGACTTCACCATATGAATCAAATAGATCTTTGTCAGTGTTGTAAGACTCGACCAGTGCATCATAAAACTTCTTCTTGTGATCAGCTTTATCACATGACTTGTTCTTCTCTATCTTGTCTATCAGTATCTTTGTAAACTCAAACTCGGAGAGTGACGTGGCGCCTCATAAAGTAGACTTTAGTTGTGAGGAAGATCTTGTCAAGACTGTAGCTTCTAATGATTCTGTGATATTTTTCTCTATCACAGGATTTGCAAAATCTAATACTACTTATGGGAAAATCTAAGGAAGTTGAGTGTTGACTTCTTCTTTAGTCATAGCTCTCGTTGATGTGTCAACAAGTTCTATGTAAGCATTCTTCTCATCCTAAGCTTCTTGTCTGCAGTCCAAATTATGTGCTTGAATGACCTTGTTTATAGCTTATCTAAGTTTTTTATCAATGTAACGATCAACTATAGTAGGAATGGAGGAGAGACCTTGAGCATACTGGTTAACCTGCTTTATCTCTAATAGATCTTTTTCCAAGTTGGTGACTCTGTCGTTGAACCTGAATATAGAGGAGAAATCTAAAAGTGAAGTAAATGAGATTGTAGCTTCAGAAGTTGTTGGTGTTGGAGTTGGTGTTGCTTGTTGTAGAAGAGGATTGAAGAACGGAGGTGATGGAGGAATAGTTTTAATGAAACTAGATGTGATTTCAGGAACTGCTGTTGCATGACGAGCTGTGGTGTCCAATAAAGAAGCGATCTTATTATCAGCTGAAGATGGATTTTCAAGATTTAGGAGTTTACTTATAAAGTCAGAGGAGACAGAAGAACTTTGTACATGTTCATCAACCTTTTGTGTGTCAAGAACCAGAGTAATTGTCACATGAGCGTCTTTCTCTACTTGCTCAAACCCTGATTCTTGAGAAACATTTCGTTGTTCTGAAGCACCTTGATCAGCGTCGGCCATCTTAGTATCTTCATTTCTCAAATTCACATTCACATCTTCATACAGCTCTTTAGTGACCTCATCGTCTTCATCTTCATCATCCTATCAGTTCTTATCATCAATGCTTTTCGTTCTCTACTCATAGGTATTCAGGTGGTAGACTGATCGAGAACAGGAATCTTGATTTTGTCTAACTTAGTTCTATCACTATCAGTCTCTTTGTCATCGTCATTCGTGTCATCACCTTCTTGGTTATCATCATCATTAGCATCATCATCATCATTAGCATCATCATCATTACCATCACTTTTATCTTCAGAATCATTTTCATCATCTTCATCTTCTTCTCCACTGTCACCCCAAGACTCTTTCTCACTTTCAGATTCGTATTTGGGTACATCAGGAACCCCTGGTATAGTACCAGTTCCTTCATCTGCACCAGTCGTCTTGAGATGTTGCTCATCAGGAACCTTTGACTAAGTGTTAACTCCATCACCTGAGCCACTTGCGTGAGAGCTGTGAAATTGTGTCTTGCTTCTTTTGGTAGCCAGCTTTAGTTAATGCAACCTTAGATAATACATCTAATCCTTTGGCTTTTGGCATCTTTGCAGGTTGCTTCTTCTTGTCAGATTTAGCCACCTTAGCTTTAGTCTTGAGTCTGGTACCTTTAGTAGCTTGAACAGGCTTCTGCTTGGGAGATGTGTCAGAATCAGCTTTCTTTCGAACGTACTTTGGTTTTGGAGTTTTCTCTCCAGAAGCAAAAGCATAGTATGTCTTGTAAGCTTTGGATTCCAACATTGCTTGGTTTGTTAATTCCTTTGGGAGAATGGTACCATATACTTGAGTATCTTCATGTCTGGAGATACATCTCATAGCAGTAAACATGGTGTCATCTCGAGCAGTGTGCCAAAACATCTTGTTCCTTCTTGAAATAGACTGATCCTTTGACATGAAGTAATCAATGATGATCTTTGTGAATCTAGGGTATGACATCTTGTTGGTCTTCTTAGCTTCTTTATATTCTATCTAGAACAAGAGATCTTCCCAGAGTAGATACACATAGTTGATATTCTTCTTATAGAGCATACCTTAGAGGATTTGAGCACAGGACAGACGAATCTTGTCCATTCCTGTTTCTTTGTGTTAGGTCTTGTTTATCTTGAATCATACATGATCATCAATGAAAGCTTAGAGAGAATAGTAGAGCAAGGCAAATATTTAATTTTAAAATATTATAAAATAGAGGGAAAAGGAAAAGATTATTACAAGGCCTTTAACCCTAATGGGATTAGAGGGTATTTTTTAGGAGAGGGAAAGGAAGCTTCCCTTCCTTTTATTTTTCTAATGTTTCACTTCTAGTCCCTAGACGTTTGGTAATTAAGCTATTTCCCTTTCTTTCAGCATATAAACCTTATTCAAGCTACATTTTCTTAAACAAAAATAAAGACTAATGATCTAATATAATATAACCAATAATCGACACTTTCTTTAAAACCTAACATCTACCCCTAAAGGGTCGAATATTCTGGGCGTTCCCTTCATGAGTTCAAGTGGTTTCTATCCATTCACATACATCTCATTCCATCTTATCATCTGGTTGCGATATTCAATCTTACTTTAATTTTTTCTTCAACAATTTCAAATAACTAACTTTATTTCAGTAGATCGCTTATTTATAGCCATACTTAACATCCACGTCCCATTATTGTACACTCTTTTAGTCCTTCTAATAACTATGTTTAGGTTTGCATACAAAATCTATGAATCTCTGAATGTCTCATCACCCTTTTCTCTTTCTTGCTATTCTTGTATATTATTCCATGTACGGCCTCATAGATGATAGAGAACATTTTATGCTTTTCATTCCTGGGAAAGATATTGTTGGTGCAGTAAGATTAACCTTCTGTTGATAGCTTTCTAATCCAAGTTGAAAGTCATACACTCTTCCCTTATCCATTGAGCTTTTGATAAAAAACTGATAAGACTACAACAGACCATATTTCTGCATTATATCAGGTACCTTGCCACTCTGATCAGCAAGTAGATATCTCAATATCATTCTTTATTGAGATTTTGTAATCAGATTCAGTAATTGTACACTATGCAACTCATTGCTTTCTTGCAACTATCTCTAGTGATGAACTTATGTTCATGGCCTAGTTTCCCAGTACGTCTGATAAATTGATTATCTTGAATTCGGAATAAACACTTCCTTTGGTTTTCCAGGCTCTTTCTGCCTCTTTATGTAGAAGATTCTTTGGCATGGAGTGATTCTTTCAATGTTCAACACCATATGAGATAAGGATTTTTTAAATTTCTTTACACACTTGATTTCACCCTATCTGGAAGTTCATTCTTCGATATCTACATCATTGTGAAATAATTGCAGGAAACTTGTTGAAGTGACAACACAATCTTCTCTAGGCCCGAATTTCCTTTCTTCAAATACAAAAGATTTGATTTATCAGAGACAATGCGGAGCTTCAGGATCTCTCTAAACAGCTTTGAACTAGAGGTGAGGTCTTTAATGGATGTGGGCATGCAAGAATTTCCTTTCCTCTTTCCCAAACATATGTCACTTTTCAAGAAATTTTCATCTGATCATATGATATGATGCTCGTCTCCTGAATTACAAATCTTTGTCTCAACATCTCATCAGCTCTTTTCTTTTTAGCTCTGCCTCATTAATGTCAGGGACCTTTTTCGTAATGTCTTGTGATACTTGCTTCGTTGGAGATTTTCCATCATCATTAAAGCCTTCGATCTCAGTCTAAAAATTATAATCATCAACCTTGCTTTGATTACTGAAAGGATGATAGATTTTGTTCACTTCATTAATACTGTCCAGACGACTCTCCAGTACATGTGCCTTCGTATGGATGTTTCTGCCGCTTTGCAATATTTCTCCCCCCAGGCGGAGCATCATCATGAGGGTCGTCTCCGATCTCCTTTGGCCAAACGGCCAAAAGTTTCTTCAAGTAGTTTAACTGGTACTGAAGTGTCTAAATTTCATCTGATAGTTGCCAAACCATTTGCTAGTCTATTTGCTGCAACTTGGGATTGTTTCATTGATAGATACTGTTGATATTGTTGTTCAGAACTTATGATATTTGTGGTTGACGCTGGATGTGTTTAGGGTTTATGGAAAAGTGTCGATTATGGGGTATTATTATATTTTGTTATCTAGGACATTTATTTTGTTGTTTAATATAGTTGTAAAAGGTTTATTATGCTTTTAATAAGAAATAGAATTAATAACCAAAGTTAGGGCCTAGTATTGACAAGTTAGGAAAATAAGGAAGGGAAGCCTGCCCTCCCATTGCCTATAAAACATAGCCTCTAATTCTTCCATTAGTGGGTGATTGCCCTTCGTAACTAACTCTCATTTTTTCCCTCCATAATGGATTTGAATTTGTCCCTTTACTTTGCCCTATTATCTCTAATCTTACATGATGATATGGTTGATTTAAGATCATGGTGACCTATAAGTGGTATCAATCGCCAATATAGAGTAGAGTGCTGGATTTGCTGCCATAATTTTGTTTCGTAGTTTTGACCGAGAATCAAAGAAGTGAGATGGTTTCGAATTCGGTTGGTGCTATTGATGTTTCGAGATTGATTTTAGCTGTGATTTGAGTTTGTACGTTTTGTGTTCTCGGAAGTGTGGTTTTGATTTTCAGGTAGAAGCTTTGCTTCTCGGTGGAGGTGGTTTTGAGTTTCGGAGACTTTTTTTTGTAAATTTAGGCAATTTCAGTCGAAATATCAGTGTAATAGATTATGTCGATCTTTTGTTCTATTCAAAAATTGTTTTATTAGGAATTCGGTATTAAACTCGGTTCCATTCGAATTTGGATATAGGGAATTTTTACTAAAGTCTAAACTCGGTAATAAGTTGTTAACAAGTCATTTTACACTTTTATTTCACGTTTTATCGGTTTTGAAGTGTTAAATATTGTTTTCAAGAATTTACAAAATCGGCAATCAAATTCGTGTATTCATCGAATTTAAGTTTTTAGAAAACTTGGATTATTAGTCATCTTAAAATTCGGTTCATCGAATTTGTGGTGTTATTAATAATTCAACAACTGTCGGATTTTTAAAAAATTATGGCTTCGTAGTTTTAGTGAAAAATTAGTGTTACCAAATTTGAGTAGTTTGTAGTTTACCGAGTTTATTATTTGAAGATTTCCGAGTTTGATAGTGTACTATTCGAGAAGGGTATTCGTTTTCAGATTACGTGTTGTCCGTGAACAGTGTTACCGAATTTGTCTACTGTTACCGAGTTTGGATATTTTCTCACAAATCTCACTCATATTCGTCTAAAAAGATCCAATCTTTGAATCTTAAGACGTGTCGACATTCAAAACATACCAACAATCCCTTGCTGATGCCGGTTCTGAGACTAGGCCACCCATGCTTGAAAGGGGTAGTTACATACCTTGGGCGAGTAGATTCAAACGATTTCTTAATCGCAAGAGGGAATACCGGAAGTGGCTTATCAAAGCACTAAAAGATGGCCCTTATGTGTTTAGGAACATCACACATGCAAGTTCAATAATACCAAGGTTGCAAGAAGTAGAGGATCTTCAAGGAGATGACTTATTATACTATGATGCAAAAATGTAACTCATGAATATGATTCTTCTTTCTATTCCTAATGAGATTTATAATTCTGTGGATTCTTGTAAGACGGCCAAGGAAATGTGGGCTCGTGTTGAACGTTTGATGAGGGGAACTATACAAAACCAAGTTGACAGAGAAACGCGGTTTACAAATGAATTTGATCAATTTGTTGCTGAACCAGGAGAGTCACTAGTTTCAGTCTACAATCGTTTTGCTCAGTTAATGAATGATTTGGAACGAAACAACATGAAGTTTCCAACTGTTTCAGTTAACACAAAGTTTCTAAATAGTTTGCAACCGAAATGGTTGAAATATGTGACTCAAGTTCGTTTGGCTAAACGATTGACAGTTGATTCGTTCGATGATCTTTTTGATTATCTTTCACAATTTGAGAAATTGGTTAATGCTTCAAGGGCAAAGAAGTTAGAAAAGTCTCATGATCCTTTGGCTCTAGTAGCACACACGGGTTCATCTTCCAGAAACACCTCTTCTTATTATGTGACACATCCTTCATCTGTAGTTGATTATGATGAAGAGTATGAGCAGGATGATGTTCACAACCATTCTGAAGATCCCCTAGCATCTGCTATGTTGTTACTTGCCAAAGCCATTACTCAAAATTTCTCTAATCCAACAAACAATCGTCTTCGTGCTTCGTCTAATACCAGAAATCAAGCAGTCGTTCAAGGTGACAGGGTGAATATTCAAAGCAGAAATTCTGGTAATGTTGGAAGAAATAATAGACGAGCTTATGTTCAAGAAGAAGTTGTTGAGGGAATGAATGCTACAAATGAGACTGCAAATGTTCAAAGGATTGTTCGAACTCCGACTCCAGGCAATACTTCAACGGGTCAATGCTATAACTGCGGTGGAAAAGGACATTATGCTAGGAATTGTCCCAAGCCAAGGGTTCGTGATTCGAAGTATTTCATGGAGCAAATGTTGTTGGCAAAACAGGATGAAGCCGGTGTAATTCTTACCGATGAGCAGAATGATTTTCTCTTTGCTGATGCTTCAAGGATGGAAGAAATTGAAGAACTTAGTGCAAACATATGCTTAATGGCCAGAATTCAACCAGCTGATCAAAATTCTGATGATGAGCCAAGCTATGAGTCTGCATTTGTAAGTGAGGTACAATCTTCATCCATCAATGAGAATGATGAACAAATGTATCCAACTCATACTAAAATTATTAACAGTACCATTGATGATGATCAAATTAATAGCAATATTCAATTTGATTCTGTCAAAGGAAATGTTAATAGTGGCAGTGTTGAAAAAGATACACATGTTTATGATCTGTGTGCATTAGAAACACTTGCTAGGAATGCATATGATGAAGCTGCAAAACAACAAAGATTTGCTCAAAAGGTCCAACAACAAAATATGACTTTGACCAGTCAGATTGAGATGTATAAGGAAAGGAATCGGGTTTTGGAAAACATAACCAAGGATAACAATTATCTAAAAGAATTTCTTGAAGCTGATGAAAGGGCAAAACGTGTTCAAAAACAAGCTGAGTCTCAATTGTATCGTGATCGAGATATTATTCGAGATCTCGAAAAACAACGAGATAAGTTGAGTCAAGAGGTCAAACATTTCAAACAGAAAAATGAGGAATTACAACAATCACATTTAATTTTAAAAAGAAAAATGAGTGAAAACGAGGATAAGTATCATGATACTATTCTTGATCTTGAGGAAAAACTAAAAAAGAATGTTGATTTGTTTTTGAAAATTGGTAATTCTTTACAAGCAATGTTTATGCTCGGTCCAAAACAATTGTTCTGTGTATGATCAAAAATTATAAACAGTTTGGGGTACCCAAATCCTTATACACTCAAGTAAGCAATTTCTCAATGTCCAAAGTTATATCTTGCCTCTAGTTTAGGTAATTCAGAGATTTCTTTAAATGTTAGACATACTAAGGACACTCTTGATGATGCTTCCAAAAGTCAACAAAAAGAGTACGAAAAAATGAATGATCCAATTGCTGTTGCAAATAAACAGAATTGTTTGATTATGCACAAATAAATGCTCTCTATAAAGACTTTGTTCCTCAAAAAGAACTTTCTGCTGAGCAAAAATATTTTCCATCTTCTTTTATTCCTTTTGACAAGAATTCAAATGCAACTCCTTCTATCCCGGCATCAATGCTGAGTGAGTCACCTTTGATCATTGAATTAGATAAAATAAAAAATTGTTTTCACAGGTTGTCTGAATTAATTCAAAAGAACTGTAAAAGAGCAAGCATTTTTTATACGTCACCTGAAGAAATACAACTCAATGATTTTTGTCAAGATCAACTCAAACCAATTGTAAACGAGTTGCAGTTTTACTTTGAATTCTTTAAGACACTATTTTAGAGGGATATAAAAGAGATGAAAGATGTTTTTGAGTCTACAGAAAGTGAGCTTTGTGAACAAGAGAAGCAAAATGATTTTTTGAAAGATTAACTTTTGGAAGTACCTCTCAAGCATGAAGTTGAATTAAGTGTGTTGCCAAATCATGAATGTGTAGACAATTCACTCCATGCTGAAATTGAACAACTTAAAAAGAAATCCATCGAGATTTCAAGAGGGGTTTGCAAGCAAGAATAAAATTTCTTGAAAAAGATATTCAAGGTGTGAAAAGCAAAAGTGTTGATTTTGGAAAATTAAAGTTACAACATGGAAAAAGAAAAAATCTAAATGGAGATTCAAGTTTTAAGAATAAAACAACAATCCTCTTGTTATTCTTGGATTTCCAAAAATGGTCAAAAAACTTGAAGATGAGAACGTTGTCTTTGATTTTACGGATGCAATTTTGAATAAAAGAACGTGAAATGTTCAAATTTAGAATATCATAAGCTTTTTAATTCAATCAAAAAGACACGCAAAACGAGTCTTAAACTCAAACAGAAATAGAACGAATTAATGATAATGTCTCTGAGAAAACGATGCATAGGTGCTATTCGTGCTTGGAGATCAGATCTTTTGTTTACTATTATCGGAGTTAAAAACTAGACTGGCAAATGTTGAAAAAGGCAAGTCTGTAAATACTAAGTTTGACAAGGAAAAATGGTTCTCAACCTCTTCTTTGTGTCACACCATTACACAAAACATGTTATTCAAAAGAAACGATGTTCAAAAATCAAAAGAAAAAACCATGTCGTGTCAAAACCAGTCACTTTACAGACTTCACATGCCAAACAACAGCGGGAGTGAATTACGAACAAATAATGTCATTGCACATGGAATGTACAAAGTTTCCACAATCATTGAATCACAAAAAAAACCTGCTAAGCCATATTTATCTATCTACAGGAATGAATGTTGCATCTAGTGTTAGAAGACCAATGAATAGAGATTCACATGTCAAGAATAGTGTCTTAGCTAACTCTAAGAAGCCAGCAAAGAAAGTAGCAGTTTATGTTAGGAAAAATAAGCAAACAGATATCACATCTGAAAATGTTATCTCAAACAAAGAGAATGTAATTGATGTTGATGTTGCAAATGCTTCTAAAGCGAAAACTTTGTTATGTGTTTCTTGTATGCAAAATGTGCTTATTCCATGCCATGATAACTGTTTTGCAAATTATAAATTGAATGTGCATTCGAATGTTCGTAGAACCTTATCCACTAAATCTAGAACACCAAAATCTTATGATACTACTTATGTAGTTCACAAGACTAGGTTTTCTAAGGAGTCGACACTATCTAAGTCTTTAGATACTACTTATGTAGTCTCCAAACCTAAGATTGATGTCGAAAGTACCTCAAAAGCTAACGTTTCTAGTACAAAGAAAAGAAATTTACGTGATAAGTCTTTAAGCACATACATGAAGAACAAGATTCAACTTAGTCGAATATGGGCAAAAATATGGTTTGAATCAAAACCCAAATGTTGCTTGGGTCTCTGTTAACACAAATCGAATATGGTCAGGAATAGTCGTTCATCTGAAAAACAATCGGTCTCTGTTAAGAAATGGGTAGTCAAATTGCCCACTTATCCATGTGTTGTTTCTTCTTATGTTGCAGGTAGTTCAGATTGTTATGTGGATTGTTGATAGTCGTTGTTCAAAGCATATGACGGGTGATCAATCATAGCTAAAAAAATTCATTGAGAAATTCATGGGCACCATTTGCTTTGGAAATGATAATTTTGCATGCAAATACACAGGCTATGGTGAATATATAAGGGGCCATTATCATATTTGTCATGTATATTATGTGGAGGTCCTTGGAATAATCTCTTTGCGTTGGACAATTTTGTACGATGGCGATTTAGAAGTGGCCTTTTCGTTCTAAGACATTGTTTTATTGTGCGTAGATGCTGGAAGGACGAATGGATTTGCTTACAGGCAATCGCGAATCAAATTTTATGATTATACTATCGCATTCTGCAGGGATGCTTTTTCACCAGTTTGTCTACGTTTAAGGCAACTTATACAAAGTCATTGGTTATGGCACAACAGACTCTACACATTAATTTCGACACCATAAACGGATCTTACAATACTTGACTTGGTTGGATGGGTCTTCCAATGGGTTTTATTAATATGGAAAAAGATCACCTTTGTTCTGCTGTGAAAATGGAATAAGAAAGAAAGTTCTCATCAACTCAAAATTAGTTCCAAGTGATCACTCCAAATTGGGAATTACTTTCATAGGATTTATGCGGTCCAATGAGGGTAGCTTCAATCAATGGAAAGAAGCTTATTCTTTGTGATGTGTGGATGATTATTCTCGATATACATGGGTTTACTTTCTTCATTCGAAAGATGAAACTCTAGAGATTATAAAGAAATTCATTGCTCAAGCTCAACTGAATTATAAAGCCAAAGTTTGCAAGATTCGTACAGACAATGGTACTGAATTCAAAAATGCAACTCTTAAAGCTCATTATGAAAAGTTAGGCATCATGCAACAATTTTCAACTGCTCGAACGCCTCAGCAAAATGGAGTAGTTGAAAGACGTAATCGAACTCTTGTTGAAGCTGCTCGTACGATGCTTATCTTTTCTCGCTTACCTGAATTTCTTTGGGCTGAAGCAAGTGGGCTACCGCTTGTTTTACTCAAAATTGGTTAATCATTCATACACGACATAACAAAACACCTTATGGTTTTTACGATGGCAGGAAAGAAAGCGATGTTGAATATTTTCATATGTTTGGTTCATTATGTTATCCAACAAATGACCGAGACGATCTTGGGAAAATGAAACCAAAAGCAGACATTGGGGTCTTTATTGGTTATTCAGAAACATCAAGAGGGATTCAAATCTATAACAGACACACTAAAAAGATTATGGAAACCATAAATGTCAAGTTTGACGAGCTCACAACAATGGCTTCTGAACACGATTGTTTAGAACCCGAGCTTCAACGATTCATAAATCATAATTCATTAGCAAAAACAATGAATACTCCGTCTAAAGAAGATTTGGATAATTTGTTCGGTCCAATGTATAAAGAATATTTTGAGAAGAAGTTTTCTGATACACCCATCAATTCCGCTGCACAGCCGACTCAAATTCATGAAGACTCACCTTCTACATCTTCAATTATTGTTGACGAACATGAGGCTCCTCCCATTATGACTACATCTAATGAACAAACCTCTCCAATCTCTTTAACTGAGGCTGATGACTTCAATCAAGAAGATTTTGCTGATTTTGATGGAAATTCACAATATGTTTCATATAATCCTCCAAGTCAAGAGGAAATTGAGTCATTAACAATGGCTCTAGAACCATCAAATGTGCAAAATTTCCACCATGTACAACCCTCAACTCACATTTTGGACAAAAGATCATCCTTTAGACCAAGTTATTGGTGACCCATCCAAACCTATCATGACTCACCAATGGCTACACACAGATTCTGAGGTATGCATGTATGCATTAACCATCAGCACTATTGAACCAAAGAATATCAAAGAAGCTATGGCAGATCATAGTTGAATTGAGTCTATGCAAGACGAGTTGAATCAATTTGAGAGACTTCAAGTTTGGGAACTCGTTCCATGACCAGAAGGAAAGAATAGTATTGCTCTCAAATGGCTCTGGAAGAATAAGTGTGATGCTAAAAATATTGTGGTTCGAAACAAAACTCGTCTTGTGGCAAAAGGATACAGGCAGGAAGAAGGCATTGATTTTGAAGAGTCATTTGCTCCTGTTGCTCGTCTTGAGGTTGTTCAGATGTTTATTGCTTATGCTGATCATAAGAATATCATAATCTTTCAAATGGATGTCAAAACGGCTTTTCTCAATGGTCCTTTGAAAGAAGAAGTCTATGTCAGCCAATCGGAAGGGTTTATTAATCCTGAATTTCCATATCACGTCTACAGGTTGAAAAAAATCTCTATACGGTCTTAAGCAAGCACCTCGTGCATGGTATGATAAATTTTCTTCTTTTCTAATTGAACATGGGTTCACTAAAGGTATTATTGACCCAAATTTGTTCACACGACATCACGGGGGATACATACTACTTGTTCAAGTATATGTTGACGACATTATTTTTGGTTCAACAAATCCAGATTTTTCAAAATGTTTTGCAAACCTAATGAAAATTAATTTTGAAATGTCGATGATGGGTGTGATACTAAAGTTTTTCTTGGGACTTCATGTTCTTCAAATCTCCCGTGGCTATTCATAAGTCAGTCACAATATGCAATTGAGTTGTTAAAGAAACATGGTCTAGATGAATGTGTCTCAATGAGTACACCTATGGAAACTGAGAGGCTGGATGCTGATTTACAAGGCACTCCTACTGATCAAACGATTATCGTCGTATGAGAGGGAGGGCTTTTTTACTCTAAAAGCAGGTCGTCAGACATTGCTTTTGCTACTTTTGTATGTGCTCGTTATCAAGCACGTCTTACGGTCAAACACCTCAAAGAGGTTAAACGAATCTTTTGATACCTAAGACGGCCCTATAACATAGGACTATGGTATCTGAAGGATTCTAAATTTGAACTAATTGCATATTCAGATGCGGACCATGCAGGATGTAAAGATGATTGTAAAAGCACATCAGGAGGATTTCAATTTCTAGGTGGAAAGCTTGTAAGTTAGAGTTCGAAGAAACAAGATTGTACTGTGATGTCTACTGCTGCGGCTGAATATGTTTCCTTGTTTGCATGCTGTGCACAAGTTATTTGGATGCGTACACAACTGCTTGACTATGGATACAAGTATAACCAGCTTCCAATGTATTGTGATTCCAAGAGTGCCATTGCTATCTTATGCAACCCAGTTCAGCATTCTAAAGTCAAAACAATAGGACATCCGGTATCTTTTATTAAGGAACATTGTGAGAAGGGATACTGTGGAAATTTACTTTGTTTTTTCGGACAGAAATTCCAACTTGCGGATCTATTTACTAAAGCTCTTCTAAAAAGAACGCTTTTGAGTATCTAGTTCTCGCCATTGGTATGAGTTGTATGACTCCCAACACAGTTGGAAAGCCTGACAAAGTCATTTCTTTGAAAAGATAAATACATAATAAACATGTAAATAATTTTTCAAAAACAAAGAAAAATTGAAAATTACAAATTTCAAAAAGATTTGTCATATTTAAAAAAAAACATAATTTAAAAGATAACATGATTAGATTTATGATTCTAATTTTTTTATAAAAAAACTTTCAAAAGAAAAAACGGAATCATAATCTAAGGGGGAGTACTTGAAACTTTTCATTTACATACATCATTTCGGAAATAAAATAAAAACAATGATCTCTCAAAGAGACTGAATTTGAAAAACGTTATAGTTTCAAGGGGGAGTTTTTATTTTAAAACTCAAACATCTTCATTTTCGGACTAAGTATTTTACATGATTTCATTTCAAGGGGGAGGTTTTGAAAATTTTCATTACTCAAGGGGGAGTTTTTGAAAATTTGAAAAACAAAATTTGGGAAATAAATGATTAAAATCGAAAATGAAAACCACAGGGGCTGAAAGTGTCATTTTTCAAACAAATATTCGGTGGCTATAAAAGGAGGAAAAATTTTCTATTTTACTTTTTATAATTACCGAGTCTTATTGTCGAGTTTGAGTAGAAAATCAAAGCACCTCTTTCGAGTTCATTACAACGATTACAACTACTTTTCTTACTCAAACGTAAGTGGATATGATTTGTGGTTCAAATAATACATGTGTTTGCATTATCGAGTTTAAACTCGGTAATATTTAGGATTACCGAGTTTGTGTTTTATCGAGTTTATGCAACAAGATTGAAATCAAGGACGATAATAAACAATGTTTATGTAGAAATAAGTGATAAATAGCTTAGGAATGGTTAACTAGTCGCTGAAATTGAAATTCGGAAGTATATGGTGTTTATCGAGTTTGATTGTTTGTCTACTGTTTGGAGTCTGAAAAATGATAATAGAACATAAAACGAATCGAGTTTGGTTTTTTCATAAGTTAAAATGAATCTTTTTTATCAGTTGTGGAAACTCAGTAATAGTCAATAGTCAAATCGGAAAGGTCAATATAGTCAAAATTCAGTGTGTTAAAAGTCATAATTGTAGTAAAATGCGTTTGTGGAAACGTGAAGTTGTTATGGAAAAAAAAAAATTTTATGTATTAATGCTTATCGATGATTAATGCTTGAATTGTCTCTAGAACAAAAAAGACCAGTTCTTAAGCTGTGTGTGAAAACATCAAATAATTTTAGAATGAAATCAAGTTTTTATGAATTCTAAGCTGTGGTTCATTTATGTCTATTCGTAATTGTTTTAAGTGGGACTAAAGTCATGTCGATTTCGGCTATTTTCTTGCATGAACAGAAATGAGGATGTGAGTGACTTAGTGTCCATTCAATTATTGAATTAGATATGTTTGTCTTCATTGTTTAGGAAATCATTACAAAAGTGAAAGTAAGTTTTTTATAAAACTTGAATCTGAAATCTAAAATCTCATTTGTTTAAGTGACTAAGTCATGTTCTGGTTTCGGCCATTTTTCTGCATATTGAACGGAATGAGGAGTGATGTGACTTAGTGTCTATTCAATCTATGGGTTTTGTGAGTATATGATTCTATGTTATCAGTTTAAGAAAGTTTTTGTCAAAAGATTTCTCAGATAAAGTTCTCAAAATCTGTTATTTGACCAAGTGTCACAAATGATACTTTTCACAAAACAATTTAAAGAAGTTGGAATGATTTTCTCTTTAATTTTTAGTAAAAGAGTCTTGATTAAAATCAAAAGAGAAATCTTCATCATTCTTGAAAGAGTATCATGTCACAAAGAATTTTTGGTGAGGATATTCTAAAAACAGAAAGAGAGGGATGCTAATTCCATACGCGGAAAAAGCAAATCAAATCTACCAGGCGTGTTCGAAAATAAGAATTGCAATAACACACAAAAATGATAAATCAAAGATAATTCGAAAATTAAAAGCGTTTATGGCATGTGCTAGAAAAAGCCCAAAAGACGAGCACATCCACCCGCGCAAAAGAAACTGATCAAAAATATGTTCAAAAAGAATTGTTAGAACATATAAAACAAACAGAGTGGAAAAAGACAAAAATGTCAAAAGAATTGTTTGTTATCTAACATCTTAATTTTATTCATTCAGTAATCAGTTAAATAAAAAAATTACCTTTGGACAACAAACAAACATGCAGCTGAGGGTCATCAAGATGACTCTGTGTCCTCCAAACAAAAGATATGATCTTATGGATGCTAACAAGAAAATTTATCTTGAACATGTGCAATGCCTACCGGAAAGTAAAATTCTGACGAACATCATCAAGAATCATCCATTACGATTCAGCATTGCAGCTTCTTCCTCCGTACCATGGATTTATATGGCATAGTTCTGGCATACTTTAAAGGAAGACGGTTCAAAGTATAGGCTCAAGTTTATGCTGAACAAGAAAGAACTTTCTCTTACACTGGATGACTTCGGAACAATCTTTCATCTACCACAAGCAAATGACAACAATCATAATTCATTTCGTGCCTACCCCCATCTTTTTTAGACATGGTTCATTTATAAACAACAATTGGGATTTACAATGGAGCTGAAGACATCATCAAGCTTTAAGACAACTGGTCTTCTACAGCCATGGCAAACGTTATGTAAGATATTTTCCAAATGCTTGACAACACGTGTCACTAGATGGGATCAACCGCCGTTACAGATCATGAAAATGATGTATTGCTTTGTCAATAACATTCATGTGATTTTAATACGGAGCCTGGTATAGAAGACTTTACTATTCTCTTCATATCCAACTTATTCAATTCGTTATTAAGATTTACAAAGATATATTAGTCATTACATGACTTGTATTCCTGACATTTTCAAGCCGTTGTTCGAGGAATGTATAACAATCTGCAGATGATGGTCATAATGTATAAAATATTTCTTTAATTCAGGAGACCTATAGATAAAGTTGACATGCAAATTCCAGATTGGATGATCATAGAAGAGATGAAGCAAACGGAGCATTATAGGATGTGTGGAGATGTGTTTGGGTTAGATGTTCCTCTGACTCTGTCACAACCGACTGAGTCTACCCAAGGAATGCATAGGACACCTAGCGCCCTAGGTCACTAACACTAAATGGATTGAAGCAGAGTCAAGTGCTCTACATATGGTCTACTGTGATTCGTTTTTGTCTTCCTGAAAGGAGATCTACACGTCTAACTCCACCAGCTCCAGTGCCAATTGTTGATAAAGCAGATGAGATGATCTTACAAGACACATTACAAATAAGTCTTGCTTGAGCACAAAAGGATCGATGAGAAGAGCAAGAAGCTAGAGAAAATGACGGTACTAGTCAACCTAGCACTTGGCGTTGAAGAGATTGAAAAGATGTTGGAAGGGATTAAAGAAATGTTATTTGTGATAGTGTACCCCCTAAAAATGATAATCCATATATTTCTCGGCCACTAGGCTAGAGCCTAGGAGAGATAAGAAAGTTAGAGGTGGAAGTCACTAATGATTAAAGTGGTGGAATATTACTAATGTTGTCATATCCTGTGAATGTAAATGAAGAGGAGGAAGATATAAACTGCTGAAGTGTATGAATTCAAGCAAAGGGAGAAAGGAAGCTTGTAGAGGAGTCAAGGAGTACACCCATTCCCCCACACTAATTAGATCTCCTAGGATTCATACTAATCTCGTATCTTCGGATACTGAGAAACTCCAGGAATTGACGGTACCCAGCACCAAATTATCTAAAACAAACCGACTTCTATCTTTATTCAAAGCCAAACCTGCTCATTTCAAATGATACAAGAATTTCTTTCTGGAGTTACAGGGACGTTTTTATATTTTTGTTTTGAACATCTTGAAAGCAAGGGTTTCTGTCAAGGAAGTCATTTGATACTCTTGCTGTCATCTCCAAGAAGTAATGGTTGAATCATTACCCACTATGGTTGATACGCATATTAAGGAGCAAGTTAAAAAGCAAGTTCCTGAGCAGGTTAGAGATCAAGTTCCAGTGTATGTTGCAGAAGGACTGATTCTAGAAAGACAAAAGACTAAAGAAGAGATGGAATGGATGATTGCTAAAGCTATTTTACAAGAGCGTGGGAATATACAAGCTGAAATTTCCTCACAAATTCATAACGTTATTGATAATCACATTCCTTCTCAAGTTGATGCGTCAGTAAGAAGTTATATGTCTAGACATATTCTTCATGTTCATCCAGTTTAATCACAAACAACATATGTTCCTAAACAACAATATCAATTGTATCTCTTTATGAAAGCCGATCCTCAGCTACAACAGCAAGACATAGCTATATGGTTGGCACTCTAGATGAAGTTTGAAACACTTCAGGTACCACAAACTACATGTAGAAACTATCTGACGTATACGCCCCAAGAGATCAGGACGATCCTCATGATGATGCTCATCCTGAGGGGGAGAATAGTGCAAAGCGGCAGAAGACATCTGAGTACGAAGCATATGTGTCTGGAGAGTCATCGTCTGGATAAGTCAATGAAGAGGAACGAGGTCCATCAACTTCAGGTAATCAAGAGCAAGTAGATGATTATGATTTTTGGACTGATTCTTATGCTTCAGATGATGATGAAATACCGATGAAGCAAGTGTCACAAGATATTATGGAAGAAGTATCACTGACTATTGATGAAGCAAAGTTAAAGAAAATGGCTGATGAGATGTTGAGACAAAGATGTACTTCAGGAGATGAGCATCAATATGATATTAATCAGATGAGAAATTTCTTGAAAAGTGACATTGTTTGGGTAAGTAGAAAGGAAATTCTTGTCTCTCCACATCCACGAAAGACCACACCTCTAGTTCAAAGCTGTCAAAGAGATCCTGAAGCTCCACCACTATCTCTTATAAATCAAGACCTTTTGTATCTGAAGAAAGGAAGTTCAGGGCCTGAGAAGATTGTATTGTCACTTCACAAGTTTCCTGTAATTATCTTCAATGATGATGATATTAAAGAACGAACTTCCAGATGGGTAAATAAGTGTGTTAAGAAATTTAATCCTTATGCTCGATATGGTGTTGAGCATTGGAAGAAATCCTCATGGTAGATCTTCTACTAAAGAAACAGAAAGAGCCTGGAAAAACAAAGGAAGAGGTTTATTTAAACTCAAAGATCATTCAAGTCATCAAGACATACTGGGAATTGGGTCATGAACACAAGTTTATCACAGAGATAGTTGCAAGAAGAGCTAATGAGTGCATTGTGTCAATTATCGAGCCTGATTATAAGAACATCTCAATAAGAATGATATTTGAGGACATGTATTTGCTGATTATGATGGCAAGGTTCTGACTTATTGCAGAAACAGGGTTGTTATGGTCTTTATCGTATTCATCAGAAGGATCAGTGATATGGTAAAGTGAACATGTTTTTACTTGAATTGAAAGTTATCAACAGAAAGCTAATCTCATTTGCACAAACAATATCTTTCCCAGGAGTTGAAAAAGCCCACAAAATGTTCTCCCATAATCTATGAGCATGTATGGAATCATATTACAAGGAATTGAAGAAAAGAAAAAGCGGGTGATGAGACTTAGAGATTCATAAGATTTTGTGATGCAACACTAATTAGAGTACTGAAGTTTAAAGAGTTACAATAAATGGATGTTAAGTACGGCTATGTTACAAAGAGACACTTACGAATGATGGGTTGAGTATCTAAGTGTTTGAAGAAGAGATTGAAGTATTTAAAACCAGATGAGGAAGATGGGAGATGTATGTGAATGAAGACCACTTGGACAACGAAGGAAGTCCCAGAATAAGCGCCCCTTAGGGGGGAGTTATTAGTTCATAAAAGTGTTTCGATTTATGTGGTTTAATTATATTTAGTCATTAATCTTTATTTTGTTTAGAATAAAGTAGTTTGTAATAAGGTATATTATGCTAAAAGCAAGAAATAGCATAATTGCCAAAGAATAGGGACTAGAAGTGAAAAATAAAGGAAGGGAAGCCTCCTTCCTTCTCCTATAGATACCCCTTCTAATCATCATTAGAGGATGATGCTTTGTAACAAACTTTTCCTTTTCCCTCCATTTTAATAACATTTGAAATTTGAATACTTGCCCCCCCTCTACTATTCTCTCTAAGCTTTCATGAACGATATGTATGATTCAAGATAAACAAGACCTAACAAACTAAATCTTAAAAAAGTCCCACCAAACCCCTAACAATAAAACAACTCCCCACCAATAAAACCAAACTTTAAAAGCATTGATCTATTTATGTGGGATCCAACAAGAGGTTCCTTACAACTGCGAAACAAGTGTATAGAGCTTGTTGAGAAGCTATTAGATCTAGGATGACATCTGCTTGTGTATATAAGATCTTGGTAACAAGTTTTGATTAAGAAGAACCCACTCATGGCTTACTCATCTTCAAGTTCTGACTCAGAGGTATCTAATGATTCTACTTGTTCTAAATCTTGTTTGGAAACAGTTAAACTTCTTAAATATCAATAAAATCAATTATTAAAAGATTTTAAGAAATCTGAGTTAATAGTTCTAGGTTATAAAACAATTCATTTAGGAGAAATAGCTATTAGAGAGCTTAAGAAGAAGCTTGAAATAGTTTAAAAAGAAAAAGATGGCATTAAACTTAGTGTAAATAAATTTGAACATGCATCTAAAAGTTTAAACAAGCTCATAGAGTGTCACATAGTTGACAATTGCAAGAAAGGTTTAGGCTATAAAAATTATAATGCAGTTCCACCTTCCTACATAGGAAATTTCATGCCTCCAAAACCTGACTTGTCTTTTACTGGTTTAGATGAGTTTGTTAATGAGCCTGTAGTTGAGAACTGTAAAGCTATGTCTAGTGAAGAAGAGCCTAAGGTAGTTAGGAAGAATAATGATGCCCCGATTATTAAAGAATGGGTGTCAGATGATAAGGAAGAGGATGTGTCTCAGCCTAAAATTGAATAGAAAACAATTAGGCATACTATTGTTAAGAAAGAGTTTATCAAATCTAAACAACAAGAAAAAACTACTAGGAAAATTGTTAAACAAGTTAAGCAACATAGGCAAAACACTCACAATCCAAGAGGCAATTAAATAAATTGGAACAATATGATGTCTCAAAAACTAGAAAGCAATTTTAAGATGCTTAATAAGGCCTGTTATGTGTGTGGAAGCTTTGATCATTTGTAGAATGATTGCAATTACCATCAAAAACAGTTTCAAAATCAAAGGATGATAAAACCTGTTTGGAACAATTCTCAAAGGGTGAATCATCAAAACTTTGCTAAAAAGACTCACCCCTGTGCTAAAAAGAACATGGTTCCAAGAGCAGTACTAATGAAGTCTGGCTTAGTATCAATTAATACTGCTAGACAAAATATCTCTAAAATAGTAGTATTGGTTAACACTGCTAGACAAGTTAATACTGCTCAAAATCAACAGTGAATGCTGCTAGACCAATGTCATATCTTTTTAAAACAGCACATTCAATTGTTAAGAGGCCTATTCATAAGAACACAATATTTAAAAACAATAATATTAATCAAAAGGTTTATACTGTTAGGGGTAAAAAAATTAATACTGCTAGGCCAAAAGCAGTAGTTAATGATGTTAAGGGAAATAATTTTAATGCTGTTAAGGCCTCAGCATGTTGGGTTTGAAAACCAAAAT